>PVJX010002818.1:34905-120672 GCA_004027295.1 Dolichotis patagonum | reverse complement strand
GTAACACTATACTGGTACAAAAATCTTGCCAAAATGTGTGATTTTTAAGAAAAATTGAAATTATATCTTTTGTGAATGGACAGAAAATCTCTATCCCTACAGCCGGTGGAGAAATTTAAATCATTAGAAAATAACCACTAGCAACTCACCCCTCCTACAGTTTCAGAAAACAGTGATTTTCTTGGGAGAGAGATCTTTGGAACTTTAAAGAAGTATATCGCTCCTGGAGTTTTCTAATTTACTCAAAGCATAGAAAAATTTGCATCACTGTCTAGTTTATTTTATAAAGTTAAATAAGCTTAAAAATGGAAATTGGCACAGACAAGGAAAACATGTTAATTTAATTTATGAATATAAATACAGGGCCTGGAGATGTGTCTCAGTGGTATAGCTCTTGCCTTGTATGTGCAAGGACCTGGGTTCGATCCTCAGCACCACAAAGAAAAACCTGGATATAAATACAAAAATGTTAAATAAAATACTTACAAATCAAGTACGGAATTATATTAAAACAATGAATAAATAAATGAATCTGCTACTGGCAAAATAAAAGAGCAGCAGAAGGAAGGAGAAAAAAGAACTGAAAAGTCTTATGTACATGTACTCAGTTCCCAACAATGAATGTAATCATTATGTACTGCAAGCATGTACTAATAAAAGTAAAAAAAAATTGGAATTTCCTCGTGTAGCTCAGTAATAGGGCACTTGGCTCTTACTCAGCACTCTGGATTTCAGTCCCTAGCACTGAAACAAATACTAAAACTAAAACTGTAATTTTCCCAGAAATACAACATACATTAGTACTAGGAAATCTATTCATCTAAGTTATCAAATATTTAGGTCAAAGAAGGAAAAAGTGGCCATATTAATAGATAATAAAAATATTTCTTATAAAATTAAACATTCATTCCTCTTTTAGTAAAGAGGAAATAGTCTGACCTTAGCATGATATGTTTAAAACCAAATATTTATATCCTATCTGAGTACTTTCGTGAGTACATTCCCTGGATCAGGATCAAAGGCATTTGTTAACATTCACCTTAAGCTCCATAGATAGACTGAGAAGTTTGGGTTTTGTTCTATGATAGGAAGTCAGTGAAGAATTTCAGGTAGAAGCATAACCTGGTCTAATTTCTGTTATAAGATTATTCTCATGCTGCAGAATAAAAGTATTATACAAGGAAAATTTGGAAACAGAAAAACCATACTCCTGACAATGCAATTCTACTTTTAGAAATTATTTCTCTTAAATGTTAATGTGCGCAAAGGATAAGACATTAACAGTGGTATAAATCAAATGCCCAATAATAGATTTGTATTGTACATTTTTGGGCAGTCATCAGCAAGGGATTGAAGGTTATTTAATAATTGAACAAAGGTCAGAAAACTATCCATGGGTCTGCCAACTGTTTTTGTAAATGAAGTTTATTTTTTTAATTGAAACACGGTCTCACACATTCGTTTTCCCAGTGCATTGGCAGAGTTGACAGAAACAATAATGTCCTGTAAAGATTGAAATATTTACTTGCTGGCCCTTTACTAAAAAGGGATAACAGTGTGGTTCGTGTGTGTGTGTGTGTGTGTGTGTGTGTACAGAAAAATACTAAAAAGAAACTCTCCAAAATAGTGATTTTTTTCTTTCACTTTTCTTTTTTGTCTGTCTTTATTATCTAAGTTTCTATAATGGATGTGTATTGTTTTTATAGTAAAAATTGCTTTAAAATTATAATAAAGTAGATCTGGGAAGGTAGCTCAGTGATAGACCGTTTTTCTAGCATATGCAAAGTCTTGGGTTCAATTCCCAGTACTAAAAGATGATGATGATGATGCTGATGATGATGCTGATGATGATGATATATAGTATATGACAATACAAAGATAAAAGATAAAAATGAAAATATTTGCTGAAATTTAGTAAGAGAAATTTTAAGAAATGTGTTAGAGGTAAAGCATATAAACGATACGTGGTTTCATGTGTATAGTCACACAAAATAGCAGCCATTAGGTAAGGTCTTACAAGCTGCTGTTTGCATTGAGAATACTTGTTCCCAAGATTAAAATGATCCAGGCAATAGGATGTGCTTAAACAGTAATGGATGCCTTAAAAGATAGATCGAAAGACTTTAAGGACTCACATTATAATTAGGAGATGGATATGACCTACATAAAGCATTTGTTAAAGTGATGAGTTTAACATGATTATAAGGAATTCTAGTCACATAAGCTAGTCTTCTAACCTTGTTTATGGTGCATTTTAAGGTAAAGAATTTTTTAAATCAAATCTGTATCAGTACTTTGTTCTTTGGCCTCTGTATTTTCCAAATATCACATGTCCTAATGTTTCTCTGTGATGTAAAAATGCTGCATTTATTCTTTTCACTTTTTGTTTTTTATGTAGCCATGCCACATTTTTTAATTAAGGTATCAGTTGATCTCAGGGAGACTTATTTCGGATTATGATGCTTGAAATATTGCTTCATTTTCTTAGTGCTAATATTAAAAAGCACACAACAAAATACGAATTATTAACCCAAGCATTAGTACTAATTAAAACCAACTAGAATTTCAGTTAGTTCCTTAAATAACCTTAGAAATGGTTATTTGCTCTTGTTTAAAAGTATTACTTGAATAAAGTTGATGACTGCTCTCTACAGAGACACTCCTTAATTGATTGTGCATTAAATATGATCTTTGCTTCTGCTTGACCTAATCTTCAGAAGTACTTCATCTTCAGACTGCAGTTCTGTGTTAGGTGGTTGTCCTAAACTTACTGCCTTTTTGGAGCATCAGAAGAATGCTTAAGTAATTCCTTTTGGGGAAATGGGAGAGTTCTGTTTCTAAGTGATTTCCTTGCTGAAAAATTGAGACACGCATTTTTCATTGAGAGAAGTATGCAGTTCTCCAGGCAAAATTCAGAGTTCCATCTTAGATTATTTGATTCTAATATATTTGGTTACATAGGATGATTTTTAATTGAGCAATTTTACTGTAACTGGAATGTCTATTAAGTCACTTAGTGACCTAATATCCTTCATTCTATGAGGTCATTCTATTGCCATGAAAAATTTGATATATCAAAAAGAGCCCTGCCTCTTCATGTCATTCCCATTGCACATAATGACACTCTGATGTTTGCTTAGTGAATAAGTGCTGAACTGAGTTCTAGTTACAGACTACTTCATCACCAAGTACATGTCTACCTCAACCATAGTTTCTTCATTCAGAACATGAAGTGATTATTCTTGGCATTTTCTTCTCTTTTTCTTTTTTGTTTTGGTTTAGTTTGGTTTTGGGCTGGAAGCAAAGGATTGAACCCTGGACTTCACACATGCTAAGCATGTACTCTACCACTGAGCTACTCTCTCTGTTCCATGTTCTTGGTGTTTTCAAGAGTCCCCTCAGCTACTGAAAATTCCAGTAGCTTAACAAAGTTATTATAGGCTATGTAGATTAACACTTGAGGTTTTTGTTGGTGCCACATAAATTAAGTCTACATTAAGTAAAGCATTTTCTGACAGCTCTTGAAGCTGCTGGTCCTTTGTTTGTTTTAAGTACCACTGGTTACAGTTTCCAAAGCAAAAATACTTTAGAATAACTTTTGTAGAGTATTAGAGGATAAAATGGGATAAGAGGTTATATGGCCTCCTTTTTATCCAAATCAGTTTCTCAAGTGTTCTGTTTGGCTTATTAATAAGCCCATAGATTGGACTTTTTTTAAATTTACAGTTTATCAACTGGGAATTAAGTTTTAGCAGGGAGCCTTCAAATACTTGCCTTGGTTGATAATTGATGGTATAACCAGTGTCAATTTAAACATAATTCACTTTCATTTAAGATGAGAAGAATTTGTCTTTAAATCACAATGTAAAATTTTTGTGCATATGGTCTTCATTTCTACCTATAATTATGCAATTCTTCCTTACTGACAGGGAACACCCACTACATGTCTATATATAACCTGACAATCATTTTCAGGCCACATCTAGAGTGTATGTGTACACATCCAAAAGGGTAAAAATCCACATGTGCATCAGCAACTTTTATTATTTTAATAGTGGTGACTTACTTTCAGCTGCTTTAAAAACTCATATAGTTAATAAATATTGGCATTTCCCAGGATTCTAAAATAATAACATTCATTTAACTGGCTATGAAAATTGCCTGGACTTCTGGGAACCAAGAGAAAACATTTCAACAGGATTTGGCTATCAGCAAATCTGTTTCAGTTTCCTGTTCTGGCCTCCCTACCTATCATCTACTTTAGTGCCCCTGTTGGCAGGTTGCTCTTTTCTTTTACCACAGGAAAACTGTCCAGCCTCTTTTTCTAGCATTTTCAGGACCCGCCTGACAGGAAATTTTCTAATTGCCGGAACAGCTGGTAGGAGAAAACTTTGCAGGGGCTTGGCCTTCCTTTTCTGACTTAAGTTTTACCTTCAGAAATTCCTTTATCACCATCATGGTTTCATAGCCATGTTTAAATTTTTATCGTTTCGTGTTCGATCTATACCGGTAAGCTTTCTTCAACTTCTTTGAAAGAATAAAATGTTAAAATGCTAGTTATTCCATTTTATATGTTAAACTTTTCAAAGTTCAAAACTAGTTTTGATGTAACTATTAAAGGACAGTATTTTTATTTATTAAAAGTAAGCCAATTAGTTATGCTACATATTTCAGCTCTGTGTAATTTGTCAACTTGTTTTTACATTGGCATTTTTATGCTGGAGTAATTTTTGTCTTGCTAGTGTTTTTAACTTCGGATAATAAAACAAATGACTTTAACTCTCAGTATTAAATCAGGATTGAAGGGAGTTGCAAACTTATTAATTTTAGAAAAATATTATATAAGCAATATTTTGGCAGGTAGGAGTGTGTGTTATTTTAAGTAGCCAAGAACTTAAAAGCAGATTTCTGCTCAAATTGGTTCCTGTAAAAACTTGAAAGTTTTTAAGCAGCTCTATATTTAAATAACCTTAAGCAAGTAATTTTATCTGACAGAGTAGGCACAATTTTTAAAGAATTAGTTTGTTAAAAATGGGCTTAGTGGATGATAATTTGCATTGTATTTAATCTAAAATCCTGCCAAAATCAGCTTGATATTTTGTCATGAGAGTTGTACTATCTGACTGTACTTTAAGAAGAGTTAAGTTTGTCCATTGATATTCCTACTTGGGAGAAAACTGCTTTTTAAGGTAGTGATTGAGAATGTTAATTTGGAGAACCAGCAGTGCCCTTTTCTCAAACATATAAGACTCTTAAAAATTTGATTAAATGAAAAATACTGAGTACATTTATCATTCCATTGACAAATGAAGTTAATTGAATTTGATCAAATAGTAATGCTAAGTAATTTTTATGTATTTTGATAATTGGAAAAATGAAGTTAACATCCTTTACAAATAAAAGCTATTATAGAACTGTAAGTATTTATAGAGAGAGGGGTACTTTAACTGCTTTAGAGTTATCTTTAAAAGGGGTAAAGTATGCATTTTTCAATTTGTAAGATCTTATTTATGTTACACCAAAAAACGTTTTACACATCCATGGTTAAAAAATATTTTTATTGACTTTTACCAAGGAACATTCAAAAATTTTACTTCAAGCTTTGTTAATGTTTTCTGACATTCAAAACAATTTAGAAAATACAAATGCCTCAAGAACACACTTCCTGATGCAAGGGAGGGGAGGAAAAAGGAAATTATGTATACAAGCCAGGGCATAATGCCAAAAGTTGAGTCATTCTTTAAAATCAGTTAGTATCACCCAGTTTGTTTTCTTATGTTAGTAAGTTACAATATTAGGTTTTTAAAATAACACAAATGCACAACATTAATTTCAAGTCCTTTTATATTTTAGGATCAAGGTTATATATATATATATATATATATATTTTTTTTTTTTTTTTGAGACAACGTCTCAGTATGTAACTCAGGCTGATCTTGAACTCACTGTGTAGCCCAGGCTGGCCTGGAACTTGCTAAAATCCTCCTGCCTCAGCCTCCCAAGTGCTGGAATTACAGGTATACACTACCATGCTAGAAGAAAATTATATTTTTTCCTCCAAACTTGAAATATTAGGTTAATTTTTCCCCTAAAGGATGAAAACTTTAAAGACTATTTAACAATGTTAGTCCTAGGTGTTTAGTATGGGTGACAAATATCTGAAAAAGACAGAAATATAAAAGAATGATACAGGATTATGATAGTTTTATAACCAGTCTGAAAATTTTGCATACAATCATATCTTTGCTTATTAAGTGAACATGCATTTTATAAAAATAATAATATGGAATTTTTTAACCGTTTTAAATGCAAAAAGTAATGCTGGGCATGTTGACACATGCCTATAATCCCAACACTTGGGAAACTGAGGCAAGAGGATTATTTTAGGCCTGCCTGGGCTGCATAGTGAGTGCAAGACCAGACTTGACTGTATAATGAGACTGTCTCTAGAAACAGAATGCACAGAGTAAGTTTGTGTGTGTGTGTGTGTGTGTGTGTGTGCTTGGTAAAAATGGACAAGTATGTGTGTATCACTTAAAGTTGTACTAAATAATGTAAAAATATGTGAGCTTCTCAGAGAAATTATAAGTGCCCTACTTTATTGACAGAATTCTTTTTTGGTAAAATTATAGCTGCTTCATTATGTGCTTATAGAAAAAATGCTATTTTACAAAGTGTCAAACTATTGTTACATGTTTTTGTGTGACATTTATTTTAGTAACAAGCAATTTAGTGATAGGTCAGTCACATGCAAATAGTAGTGTTTTCTTGGCTTATCAGTGCCTTCAGGTATTTGATATTCCTCTCTGCATCCATCTTACTGGATTCCAGGTATGAGCTAGAACACACTGTTGCTTTCCTACCTTGTCCAATGTTGCCCAAGATTGTCCAGCTGTTAGTTTTAAGTCCTTGTTGAACAGTAGCTCATTTCTAAAATACTCATGTCCCCATGGCAGAGACCATTGGCTGGCAAAGTTCCAAGGAAGTCCAAAATGATTAAGCCACCTAAGTAGTAAGATAACCTCTAAACTATGGATTCTGTTTTAGAAATTAAAATGAAAGTTTCTCCTGAGTTTGATTCCTAGTACCAAATAAATAAACAAATACATTTTAAAAATGAAAATTCTAATTCCTCTTTTCTGGAATCTTCTTTTTCCTTTCACTACTCATTTTAGAAGCTACCACTTAGCATATCCTACTGTAATTTTTGGAGAAATGTTTATAATTCTTTATATTGCCAATATTCCAAAAGTATCTTAGACAATGAAAATTGAGCTCAAACACTTGTATGAAATACTACAATAACAAGAATAATGAATTATTTATGCTTGTATAACACATTTGGATTCTTCCAGTAGTACTTATATACCTGAAAAAACAGGATTATACTCAACAAAATAGAAATAGTCTTTATTTGACAAGTTTATGTTTCTGGTTTCGTTAGATTTTCTCTTTATGTTGTTTTTTACTATAACATATAGTTATGTGTCTTGATTAAATAAGGTATACTTTATCTGCTGATCTCAATATAAATAAACTATGTGCACTTAAATTTATTTTCTCCTCTTCTAATATCTTTCCTCACATATGCTCTAGTGCTTACTATCTTTAATCCTTTCTTCTTTTCCTTTATCATTTTGTACCAGGAATCGAACTCAGGACCTTACACTTTGCCAGGCAGGCGCTTGTGCTGCTGAGCTATATTCCCAGGCCTTTAATCCTGTATTAACTCAAAGACTTTATTCTCATTATGCAGAATAGTCATTTTTTTCATGTCTAATTCTCCATCCAAGTGTTGTCTTTTTCAATTTTGTTTTTTAGAATTATTCCTTTCTCCTCTTTCAGATCCCAAATTATTATGTGAAGCCATTAAAATTTTTAGTGTGCTTTCTTAAACAGCTTAATTAAGGACAGAACTCTCCATATTTGCCTAGGAATATTTTTCAGCCTCTCCCCAATAAACAGGGTTTTTATATATAGAATTTGTTCTGCCTAGTGCAGCCACACAATGGTATATTACTATAAACTGTTATTTTCAGACTTCTTTGCACCCTCTGCCCTCTCTCCAAAACTATTCTAATAGAGAGAATGAAGACTTGGAAATACTTAATGCTAATACCATGTAGAAGTTAAACTGCTGCATAATGAGCTTTTATAATTCAATCTGTAGTATACAATTTAAAAGTGTATTTGCTGTGCGTGTGTTTCCCATCACTTGGTAAGTCAGTAAAGGGTAGTTTTTGTATATTTGAGAATTTCTAATGTTATGCTAAAATAAATTTACTTGATTTCTGGCAGGAAAAAGTAACTCTGATTAACTCAGTGTTTTCTTCCCCTTACATTTACTTCAACAGGAAGAGGGCAACATCAAAGAAATTGCAATCACACATCATGTAAAGGAAGGACATGAAAAAGCAGATCCTTCCCAGTTTGAACTTTTAAAAGTCTTAGGGCAAGGATCATTTGGAAAGGTAAGTCATGAGTATGTGTTTTTTTTAAAACTGTTGATAGAAATAGAAAGTAGAACAGTGGTCACTAGAGGCTAGGAAGAATAAGGAGAAGGGGATACAGTGAAATTAAACAGGTACCAAAATACATTTAGTTACATTGTAAAAATATGGTCCAATGTCCTATAACACAGTAAGGTAACTATAATTCACAATTTTATTATATACTTTATTAAGAATTAGCAGGGCTTGGTAGTAGATGTCTGCCATCCTAGCTACTTTGAAGGCTAAGGCAAGGAGAATCATGAGTTCAAGGCTAGTCTGGGCAATTTAAGTGAACTCCTGTCCCTAAATAAAAATGTTTAAAGACTAGGGATATAGCTCAGTGGTAGAGCACTTGCATCTTTGAGGGCCTGGATTGGATCCCCTATTGGCACAGGCCTGAAATTTTAGCAACTCTGGAGGCTGAGTGAGGAGGACTGGGCAACTTGAAAAGACCGATTCAAAGATAAAAGATAGGGCCAGGGATATAGCACAGCATAAGCGCCTGTGCAGCAAGCGCGAGATCATGAATTTGATCCCCAGTACCAAAAAAAAAAAAAGATAAAACATAAAAAAGGCTAGGGATATAACCTAGTGCTAAAGCATTTGCCTAATTGAGTTCAATTCTTAGTACTACAAAAGGAAAAGGAGATACATACCCATAAAAAATACTAGAAGACAGAAATTTGAAGCTTCCAAACATAATTTTAAAGTTTTAGGGAAAAAGAAATGCTAAATACTCTTATTCATTACATAATATATATATGTATCAAATTATAACACTATAGCCTATAAATATGTACAATTATTATGTATCAAATGTACATGCATATATTTATGCACCTTACAGAAAGAAAAGGTGAAGTGTAGGTTAAAAAGTCACAGGGAACTGAATGAAAATTTAAATTAAAATTGGGATAAGGAAAGTTGATTTTTGGAATTCCTGTATATTTCATATGCATGGGAAGATAGAAATATTTTATGAAATGCCCCCATTTCCTACCAGCAGTATTTTCCATGTTTTTACATTTCTCAGTATCAATAAGTACGGAACATGAATAGACATTCAAAAGTACATTGTAAACTTTAGGAAATTTGGAGTATTTACTTCATACTTATTTTATCTTCAAGACCACATGACCTATCTAGTTGTGCTTCTGAAATTACTAAAAAACCATAAGATATTTCATGATATTCTGACCTCTTTTTGAGTCTGTGTGAGGTTGGAAAGTGATGCATTTAAAAATGAGTACAAAATTTGCATTCTAGTCAAAAACATCTGGTGTGGTGTGGTTTGGTTTGGTTTGGTTTTGTGGTACTGGGCTATACCACTGATCTACATGGCCAGCAGTTTTGTTTTGTTTTGTTTTTGTTTTGAATCAAGGGCTCAGTAAGTTTCCCAGGCTGGCCTCGAACTTCTGACTCAGCCTCCGGAGTGTCTAGAATTAATAAACATGTGCCACAGTGCCCATCTATGTTCTTTAATATTTAAAAAAAAATATTTACCAAAGCTACCAAGTAGTTGCTCCAGAAGATAGGATGTCTTTATCAGTTTTTTTCAAATAATCCTTGTCCCCCTGCTGCACACCACAATGGTGCTGTTTTTTCCTCCATTTTAAGAAATACAGCTAGTATAATTACTACTAGATCTATCTAGACGAGTTGTTAGCAAGAGGAGACTTCTGAGATTTTATTCAACTTTTACATGCAGTAATCCCTTACCTCTTCTCTATGAGGAAACATTTGAAGATGCCATCCTTTGCAAGCTTCAAAACAGTACCAGTTTGGCACTCTTGTATATTTTAGTGGAACTGTTCAGCAGTTCTTGGCTAACATAGGTAGTTTCTTACAGTTGTTAATCTCTTTCAAGCCCAAAGCATGCTTTTAATCCAGATGCATACCAAGTAACCAGCAAAGTATAATGGGTGCAACTTTAGACTCTAGGTTAGCCAGCCTTGGGTTTAAATATTTTTCTTCTACTTGCTATATATTCTTGAGCAAGTTATTTAACCTTTGGGGCCCCATTTTCTTTTTCTCACTAGACATTAAATGTTGACATTCCTCCAGGTTTCATTATAAGCTGCCATCTCTGTATACCTTCTACTAATTGATTTGCTCTATGCAGCTATCTTAATTGTTAACTCACATATTGCTAACATAAAAGGTTTTTATCTCATCTAAATTGTTCCTCCAAACTCAGAACACTTACATAAAGCTACTTTTCCTTGCATCCTTCTTTCCTTTACTTTCAGTGTTGGGGATCAAACCCAGGCCCCACACCTCCTAAGCAAGCACTTGGACTGCCACTGAATTACATCCCCAGCTCTTACTTATTTTTCTTATTTGTGTATCTATCACAAAGGCATTTTAACTTCATCATGTCCAAACTCGTGATGTTCTCCCATTCCCAAATCTATCCTATTTCATTTTTCTCTATCACTATGAATGACATCCAGTTAAAGCAAGCCAGAAACTGGGGAGGCACTCTTGACATCTCTTTCAAGCTTCCCCAAACTCACACATGTATGCACATTTGCACACATGCATTAACGTATGTATTCATGAATACCCCACCATGGTCAATCTGATCTGTCACCAAATTCCATTGATTTAGTGAAGATTTCCCAATCATGCCAGTCTTCTCCTTCATTGCCTCCTTTCTAGCACATACTGCCACTTTTTCTCCCTGGTATATTAAAAGAATCTCCTCAAGTGGGCCTTGCAAAATTAATTCATGCCTCAATCCATTATAGCATAACAGCTAGTATGAGCTAATTATATTCTGTACCCCTTTAATCCTCCAGTAGCCTCTCTTTGTTTTTTGTTTTCCTTTGGTGCCAGGAATGGAACTCAGGACCTTGTGCTTGCTAGGCAGGTGCTGTGCCACTGGGCTAGCTACATCCCTGGCCCCTCCCTTTGGTTTTATGATAAGGACAAATTCTTGAGGTGGTTGAGGAACCCTTGAGTCTGACACATATATACTTCTAAATCATTTTATGTACTTTTCACTCCCTGTTCTGGCTGTATTGGTCACCTGTTTTGGGGGCTTACACATTCCAGGCTCCCTCCCACTAGGAAGTCTTTCCTCCTCCTATTCTCTGCCCAACACGCCTTGTCCCACTTCCACCCCTTCCTTCACTGATTAGTTCCTCTTGTGCAGTTGTTTATTGACTCTCTGCCACCCTCAGACTATTTATTTCATGAGTGCAATGGCCATGCCTCAACACTGAACTGGTAGCATAGTGCCTAGCATATAATTCTGGAAAGAATTAATGAATAACACTTCTAACCTTATATACAGTAGTAGTGAGAATTAAATGATTGAGCCCAAATAGACAGTAAAATCTTATATTAAATTATATTACCATACTGCTTGATAAATCTGAATGGATGTGTTTATTTTTATACATTACATTTCAGGGAACACAATATTTAAGTTCCTAGGAATTAGCATGCTTCTCCCTTTATTTCTTTTAAAAGCGATTTAAATGCCTGTTAAACACTTGTTGTTTGTAAATGGCAAACATTAAAAATAGGCTGTCTCCTTTATTACTCATCCTGAAAGGCCAGTTTAAACCAGAGTAACAGGGATGACCTGTCAGAGCCTAGAATAGCTTCATGCTAGAGCATCAGAAGTGCTCTAGAGCAGGAAGGTCAGATGGCAGCTGGAACTGCTACTGCTTCTGCTGAGCATGGTTGGTCATCAGCCAAAGGGAACAGATACAGAATGCCCTGAGCAGAAGCCCAGGACTGGGTGACTGACCCAGATCTTGTCCTAATACCTCCACTATGACACCAGGCAAATTATTTTAAGTTCTGTAAGCTCTAATTTGGGCATCTATAAAATAGACCTTATTTAACAGGACTGCCTCCCCAAGTTGTCATCATGATCCATTACAGATGCCTATGGAAATACTGTGAGCTAAAGTGTGCTGAAAAATGTTTAGAAAATGCTTTCAAAAGCATTGTTGAAGTTGGGTGTGTTGGTACACACCTATAATCCCAGCACTCAGGAGGCTGAGGCTGGAAGATCCTTGCAGGTTCGAGACCAGCCTGAGCTACAATGTGAGATCAAGGCCATCATGAACTGCATAGTGAGACTCTGTCTCAAAAAAGAAAAAAAGCTGTTGAAAGTTTGAAATCCAGAAGAATTTTTCTTGTAGAATGCGAGTCTTGACTAGAGAATCTTAAGGATGAATAAATACCAGACAAATTGTAATTAATCTATACCTAATTAAAACTTATTTCTGATCAAAAATATTATTCTCTTACTGACATTTAACATTTAAACAGCAATCCACCTTAGAACCACCTCTGTTAAGAATGCTTTTCTTGGGCTGGGGATTTAGCTCACTGGCATAAGTGCCTGCCTGGCAAGCACGAGGTTGTGAGTTCGATCCCTGGTAACAAAAACAAAAGAATGTTTTTCTTTCCCTCAAATGGCTCCCCACACCTGACTAAAAAGAGCTAAAGAGTAGAGCTTGTTAATGGGGGAAGGACTTGATTATAGGAGAGCAGAACGCTTCTGCCTTAGGGTTTCTGTGGAAGTCGTGGTACTCTTCTGATTGATTCCATTTCCCATTTCCTTGGCACTGTTTCTCAAATCAAGGCAGTCTCCCTTGGCTACAGTTAGTGGAGAGGATCATTATGTGTTAATATCTTGGTATGTTAAATAATCAAGAGCTGACCCTAAGGTTAATTCTTGATCATAATTGTTTTTCTTCCCAACTTTGGCAACTCAAGAGTACTGCTACAAAAGAATGGGTAGAAGGCTGGGAATGGTGACACATGCCTATGATCCCAGCACTCTGGAAGGCCGAGGCAGAAGGATTACAACTTCAAGTCCAGCCTGGGAACTTTAACAACAAAGCAAGATCGTTTCTTAAAAGGGGAGGAGGGGACAGGGCTGGAGTTGCAGCTGTACTGGAAGAAAAAAGAAAAACATGTTTTACAAGAAAAACACACATGCTATTAGTTCGTCACTACTGAGTCCTGTGTTATACTTTCAACATGTAGAGATTTTCTTTTATTGCTACATACATAAAGACATTGTTCTCTCAGTGTATAAAGGAAATCAAAATATATGGTCAATGTTTATTAACCACTTAACAGTTTATCCCAACCATTGCCCCAACAGCATATTTGTTTACATTCTATCGCAAGCACTGCTCAGGCAGGTGTCATTTGAACGAGTCAATTCTTATATTGAATAAATTTGACAAAATTATCATTTTTATATTTCCTGTTACATTATCTTATAAAAATAAAAAATGTGCAAGTTTTGGTCATCTTGTACTTAAATAATTAGACTGTGACTATATCTTTTTAAAATTTATTACAGTAAAAGCCACAGTGCCATTAATCCCCCTCAAAATACTACCCTTTGCTTAGAACACACTTACCGCATCATTTTTGCCACTTTCTGAAGCAGTTCTGGAAGTTCTGTTTCCTGGGTATCTTTGCAAGATGTGATCCAAAATAATAGTGAATGTTACTGCCAAGTGCCATCCAACAGAAAAGGGGGCCCATAAAATTATGGTGTGTCTTCAGCCGTCTTATTCACTAGATACAGCACCATGATACCTCTTTCTCTTGGCCAAAGTCAAAATGACCATGAAAGGTAAACACTTTAAATGATTGTGAACAGCAAGGTAGCCATAGCAGTGCAGCTAAAGACACTCATGAACGACGATTTCTAAAACTGCTTCAGAAAGTGGTAAGAATGATAAAAGATGTATTCAGAGAAAGGAGAAATGTGAGGAGTTTGATAGCAATGTGTGTTTTACTGTAATAAAGTTTTTTTTAAAAGTTTGAACATTAACTGTATATTTTGATCATATCTCCTGTTACATGCTCTTTGAGACCTGGCAAACAACCAAATAAAAATTGTGTTCACTTAATTAACAGCCTAAGTTACAACCATTGTTTACAACTTGTATAGTGTGTTAGAATTTGCATAATAACTTTATTATGGCAGGGATCTTACATTCACAAAGTGTGTAATATTTTGTAGAATTTATTTTATCTTATTTTAAATACAGGTTTTCTTAGTTAAAAAAATCTCAGGCTCTGATGCTAGACAGCTTTATGCTATGAAGGTATTGAAGAAGGCCACACTTAAAGGTAAGTGCTGATGCTATTTGTAATGTTCACATGATCTAAACCAAGTGTTCAGTAGAATTCATGTGACTGTAAGGCCACTTACATTCTGAATTGGTTCTATTACCAGCTTCAAATTTAGACTGATTTATAGTGAATTTTTCCTATTAGACTAGGAATCATGTGACTAGTGAGAACAGAAATTGCCATATTATAAAAGAAGTATTATAAATTCATTTAAGCAAGTAGATGTTGTGAACATTAAAATTGGATTTGATGCATTTTCAAATTAATGTAATTACTGTTTTAAACTTACTGATTTACTGGAAGCAAAGTATCTTTTATTCTAAAAGACTTTATCATCTTGACTTTGGTTATTCTGAGCCTGTGATTTTGAAACATCTAATGCAGGAGCTGAGGAACAATCTCTGTCAAACACTAAAATTTATTTAAAGCACCAGTAATTCAGTATGTTATTGGTAGAAGTAATACAAACATAGAAGTTAGTGGAACAAAATAGTACAAATGGTATGTTAAGTTTTATTATATTTGCTACAGATACTGAGTACCTGCTGTACTGTGTAACAAAGCAGGTGTATAGAACAATGGCAAATTAAATGATTTCACAAATTGTGTTTGAAATACCCCCGAGAAACCTGTAAAACAGCTACCTTAAGCCCTACACCATAACAAACTCCAACCTATTTATCTCTAAAAGATAAAAACTCCTAAAAGAAATAATATAACTCTATTATTATACTTAAAAATTATCGTACAGATGTCTAGTCAGAGTTCAAATTTCCAGTTGTCCTTACTGTTGTAATTCATTTTCTTTCATGTAATTTGTTTGAACCAGGATCCACACTTAGCAATTGATTTGTCTCTAAGTGTTTTCATTTCTATTTCTTGTTTTTCTCTTGTAGTTATTTGTTGAGAATACTTGTTCCTTTTTCTACCCCACCCTTTTTGAGGCTTCCTGTTCTTATTTCATGGATACCATATCATCTTGATAGTTTTGTTCTGCTGTCTATATTGTCTGCTTCCCTTTATTCTTGTTTTTTTCCTGTTTTATTTTGCTATTTTTTATACTTATAGCCTTTTCTTAAATGTCTAGTGACCCTTGCTAAATTGCCTCACTTAGGAGTGAGGTACTGAAAAGCTGCATGAAAAGAATATTAGGCTTAGATTTTAGCTTTCTCTAATCTGCTATGTTAGTTACCATTGACACATCTTCTGCTATTGCTTCCTCTTCTGTCCTTTGTTCTTTTGAAGTTATGCATATCATAGTCCCCCTTACTGGTAGTTTTACTTTCTTTAGTTTCAGTTACATGCCCTCAACAGTGGTCTGACAGTATTAAATGAAAAATTGCAGAAAAAAGCGAGGGATAAATTTTAAATTGTGTGCCATTGTGAGTAGTGTAATGAATTCCCGCTCTGTCCCACCTGGGACATGAATCATCCCTTTGTCCAACATAGCCATGCTGTATACAGTACCCATGGCCCATTAGTCAGTTAGTAGCTATATTGGTTACTAGGTGGTTATTGCAGGGCTTGTGTTCAAGTAACCCTTATTTTACTTAATAATGGCTCCAAAACACAGAAGTGATGTTGCTGACCATTTTGACAAAGAGAAACTATAATGCTTCTTAAAAGAAAAGTTGAAAGTTTAGTAAACATTGTGAGAGAAAAAGACAAAGATTACATCACAAAAGTGTTGTTGTAATCTCTTGTTATACTTTGTATTTTTCTATTTTATTAATCTACTGTGCATAGGTTATAAATTAACTTTATAATAGGTATGTATGTATGTATGTATAGTAAAAATCATAGTGTATATGGAGTTTAGTACTATTCAGAATTTCAGGGATCTACTGGGGATCTAACCCGAAGTTCTTCACAGATAAGAGGGGACTATTATAATTTATCTATTAATGTTATTTCAATGGGGTTTTGGAAGAAGATAGTGAGTAAAGCATACATATTTAACCAGAAGTTTCTTTCTGTTTTAAGGTTCCTATTAATACAGTAAGTGGAGTCAAATAAAAGTTGATGACATTAGGTCAAGTTAACAGAGAATTTTGTCCTATTAAAGTTAGTCTGTGAAGACTAAAAGATTTTATGAACCAGCCTAAAACAGTTTCTTTCCTAATATACATAGTCCTAGAATCACAGGCAGTGTTTCTTATTTATTCTGATGTTAAAGTCAAAGAGGGTTTAAATGTAATAAGAGTTTAAAACGGAGTTTAGAAGTTGACTGATATAAAACATGATTTCTTCTGAATTGTGTAGACTAATAAAAATTCCTGATTGTGGAATGATTTGTCACTAGGCCTTTACATAAGGACAAGAGTCCAGAATAGAATTATTACATCCTATCTCAGACAAAATGAAAAAAACTTCTAGTGAGTGAATCTTATTGCTCATACTCAACTAAATAAGGTCTTGTCAATGTTACTTAAAAGGAAATGTAGAAAACACCCTCTCAAGATAATCATAATCAAAAGAAAATCATCTTGTTGAAGCCTCTCATTTTATAGAGGGCAAAATAAGAAGTCTGTGAGCAACAAAATGATTTGACCTTGGTAATTCATCTAGTTAGTAACATAGCCACTAGACCATGTAATTTTTGTTTTCATTGGGAAAGAATTATAGAAGGATATGTAATTTATTGTGGATATGTTGGTGGATATTCTGATTACTAAGCGAAGAAATGATTTTTAAATGATACACTTTGCGTACTTACTGAAAGACGTAGAAATTTTGAATCCACCTTTAAGGTAATAGGAACTAATCCAAGATTTTAAGGGTAACAATGGAAAAAGAGCAGATTTAAAGTAGATTAGCAGGCGTTGGTGATTAATTTCGTTCACATAAGAAAGCATGTTAAATATGATAAGGTAGGTACCAGAGTTGTAGGACAAGGTAATAAAGCTCACAAGGTAATAGAACTCACGGATTGAAATTGATATATTAGCTGGAAAAGACAGCTGTACAGACTTCCAGAACAGTTGAGTGGGGCTGGGGTATAGCTCAGTGGCACAGTGCCTGCCTGGCCAAGCATAAGGCCCTGAGTTCAATTCCTGGTACAAAAAGAAATGGAGTGTTTACTTTAGCAGCACAAATACTAAAGTTGGAAAGAACAATTGATTCGTATTCCTGACTTTTCCGTTTTCAATCAGTTGGGACAAAAATTTCCCAATTATGAATACAAAACTTATAGATCTTTTATCCCATTTGTTTTCCCCAGATGTTTTATTCCCATGTTTTAAATATCTATAGTTACCTTAAATTCAAAATAAAACCAACTCAACTTTCTCCCTGTCGCCACTTCGCCCAAAAAAGACTCCCATTCTATCCTAATCATTCACAAAATCATTGAGATTATTTATCAGAATGTACTCTACTCCTTTATTTATATGTCTGTCATTTCTACTACATTATGAGCCTTATGAGAATTATCTTATTTGTATTCGTATTCCTAATACCTAGCACATAAGCTTTGCTCAGGAAACATTTGGTTCCTGAAAGAGAGCTTTGCCCAAAAAACAAACAAATTTGTCCTAGTATTCTAACCAAGAATCTAGATCCTCCCTAATTCATTTCCCCTGTAATCAGTCTCTGATTTGACCACTTCCTGTTCATCATTAATACCTCCATGTGTCTCTCACTCTCTTGCTCTCTCTTTTTTGTTTTTTTTTTGGGGGGGGGTTGTCTTTTTGAGACAGTCTTACAGTTCAGGCTGGCCTTGAGCTCACTTTGCACCCAAGCTGATCTTGAACTCGCAATGATTCTCCTGCCTCAGCCACCTGAGTGCTGGGATTATAGGCACGTGCCGCCACACCCAGCAATGCCTCTATTTCTTACTTATGTTGACATTCCATACCTCGTCTTTTCTAGGACCTGTCTTTCCAAACCTAAATTCTACTGGAAAATTCTTAAAGCTTTTGTGCCCTAACTCTGGCTCTTTCATCTATCCTTCCTATATATGTTGAACTAATCTTGCCCTTCTCTAAATTCCTGTGCTTCTCATTATTGGTAATAAATTGTTTTATCCCTTAATCATATTCATAGTGCTATTTTTGTATATAATAATGATAGTTATCAGTTACCTAAGTCTCTCTTACATACCAGACTCCGAGTATAAACCTTATTTTGTATGGTCACATGCTTCTAAAAGTACAGTGGTATATATAATCTCCATTTTATAGCTGAGAAGTAACTAAGGTTCAAAGAATGTAAATAAATAATTTATTCTACTACACAGATCTGAATGTAGATCTTTAAAAAACTATTCTCTCAGTTGTACCACAGTATTTCCTTTCTCCCCCTCTTCCCTTTCCTCCTTCCCTCAAAATAGACCTTTGTGGGCATATCCATCCTTCATTATATGTTCTACACTTTATAGATACTTACTTAATGCTTACAGAATAGTGTTGATAGAAGCATCGAAACCTATTTCAGTTTGTTGTTGTATTTTTAATATTTCATTAGGGTGCCTTGTTTTGTTAAAAGTTGCATGCTTTTTTGCCATTTTCAACAACTTTGGTTAAAATGCTTGTAAATTTGACATTAAAGCTAACATTTAATGTTCTTTGATTTTTTTTTACCTTAAAGCATAGATTTTATACACATATACATTTTCTTTTGGTTGCATAATGTAAAAGATATTTGTATTACTTTTGCAAATTTAAGAGCAAGAGAATGTTCACATTTTATACACATAAGCAAAATTTTATTTAAAATAACCTCTAAAAATAATTTGCTTTTTAATATTTGAAAAATATTGCAATTTAGTATGTGTGCAATCTTTTGTAGTTCGAGACCGTGTTCGAACAAAAATGGAACGAGATATCTTGGTAGAAGTTAATCATCCTTTTATTGTCAAGTTGCATTATGGTAAGTTCTGAAACTTCTCCCATCTAATCTCTTTGTCTCATCCCCCCACTTCCTGAGTACTTTAGATACACTGTTTATATAAATATTTGCATATATTTATATGTGTTTAACAGATGCATATGTTACAGTCATGAAAATTAAACTGTTATTTCTTAGACAAACATTAGAAGCTTTTGTTATTTTAAACATTATAAAGTTAGTTTCTGAGTGGTAACCATGGAAATATAGAACGATTACTTTTTTATTATAAGAAGTAGTAACAGTGTATCAACATTCAGTAGCCTGTGTGTGATAGCTCAAGTTAAAGACAAGAAAAGTCTCTAGCTTCAGTGTCCTAAAACTGTTACTACTTTTTCTTTTCTCCAAAGTCACATGCTTATCAGTATTATTAAAGACAAAATAATGCTTACTGTATGTAATTAAATCAACCCACATTTTTTTCCTGTAGTGGCATTTTTAAAAATTTTACTTCATGTTTAAGTAAGACTTTTTCTGTTTTAATGTATTTGTATTGATCAGATGTTTAAAACTATTGTATTTCTGAGAAACTTACCTATAGAAAATTAAGTGGTTCCATAGTAAGAAACACTGCATTTAACATTTCCAAATGGAAACTAAATCAGTGATTTTCTTCTAAGTAAAATAAGTTTAGATCTGTGACTTAATCATAAATGTGCTGAAAGAATATTCATTTGCAAATGAGTTGACCTAATATAATGCTAAACAATAAACTATAATTAATTAAACAAATTTTTTATTTCTTCATTCAGCTTTTCAAACTGAAGGGAAGTTGTATCTTATTTTGGATTTTCTCAGGGGAGGAGATTTGTTTACACGCTTATCCAAAGAGGTATATAATTAATGTCTCTTCTTAATCTGCTTATACTCTTTCCTGTTTCAACTAAAGCTGTGTTATATTTTAATATTATGGTTATCAGATTCTCTCTAGTGACCTAAGATTCTTACATTGAAATAAAACCAAAAAGTTACTTTTAAATTTATCCTAAAAACAAGACTTTAAACTGACAGACTATCTTTGTCTTAACCCTGCTCCTTTTCTTTTTTAGATTTTAGTATCAGAAGTGATACTGTATCAAGATATCCTTAATCAGTAGTAGAAATACAGCATGCATTGTAAAGATCACTTTTTATTTCTAAAATATTACTGTGTGGAACAGTTGCACAAAGAAAATAGTTATTACTTAAAATGTGAAGTTATTTCTCCCATGGTATATAGCTAACATTTAGTGATTATGTTTGTAAATTTACTTTATTACTAAATTGTAAATAAATCTGTGTCTAATTAGCATATTTGCTTATCATCGGATATTTAAGCTTTAAAGTACAACTTTAAAAATCAGATACAAAAAGAAAATAAAGACAGGTATTATTATTATCATTATTTTAGGTGATGTTCACAGAAGAAGATGTCAAATTCTACTTGGCTGAACTTGCACTTGCTTTAGATCATCTACATAGCCTGGGAATAATCTATAGAGACTTGAAACCAGAAAAGTAAGGAATCATGCTGCTAAGTTGAATGCCATGTTTAAGAGATCTTAAAAATAGTGATTTCACAGAACTCCCATAGCATTCCATTAGAGTACCTGTGCTTCACATCTTTGCTTGTTAACAGTATATATTTTTATTCCTTTTCAATCTTGGTTAATCAAAAATATTCTTGTTCTTATTTTCATTCTATGGTTTTTAATGAGGTTGAAATCAGTTTTTGATTTTTAGCAATGTATTTTTTTGTGTTTTCTGTTCGTGGACTTTGCTTATTTTTCATTTTGACTGCTGTGTTTCCCAGTGGTTTTATAAAGTAACTTTACAAATTAAGAAATTTTAACTGTTAACCTAGGAACATATAGTCTAGGCTACTCAGGAGGCTGAGGCAAAGATCATTGGAATACAGGTTGGAGGCCAGCCGGGCATGTAGCAAGACCCCACTCCACATTAAAAAAAATGCTGGACATGGTGGCACATGCCTTTAATCCCAGTACTTTGGGAGGCTGAGGCAGAAGGATCACAAGTTTGAGCCCATCTAGTCAACCTAGCAACTTACTAAGACCCTGTCTTAGATTAAAAAATTAAAAAGGTCTAGGGATATACTTCAGTGCAAAGGCCCTGGGTTTGATCACAGCTGCTACAAAAAAATGAATTTTGATGGTTTAACATACATTACAAACACGTTTTTCTACTCTTAATTTTAAATTCATTATTTCAATCTACATACAATGTTTTCTCAGTCACATGTGTCAGTCTTTTGTGATTTTTCCCATGACCTTTATTCTTAGAAAAGTTTTTCCCAAATCCTTGATCACATATGTTTCTTCTAATTTTATAATTTTCTTATTTTACTTATAACTCCACACAGAAATTTTGTGTATGAAGAAAAATGTAGAACTTCTTCTAAAAACCATTTATTGAAAATTGTCTTCTTGTAATTGCACATTTCAAAATTAAATTTTCCACAGCTTTTATAGTAGCAATCATCAAAAAGCTGATATTTAAATTGTAGACACATACTTCCATGTTTTAATTCATACTTGTTTAGAGTCTAACACTAAGTAAAAAAGATTTTTTTTTCATTTTCAAGTGTATAAGGAAAAATATAAAAAATAAAGGCTATTTTGTACAACTTTATTGAGGTATAATTCACATACCATACAATTCATCCATTTAAAGTGGCACCAGCCTGTAGACTTAAGTACATGAGATGCTGAGGCAGAAGAATCTCTTGAGCCTAGGAGTTCAGGGCCAGCCTGAGCAACATATTGAGACCCTATCTGGAAAAAAATATATAGTTCGTTGATTTGTAGTATACAGAGAGTTGCACAACCGTGATCTTAAGTAGTTTGAATATTACTTTAAAATGTTACGTGCAAAATGTAAATTATATATTGTGACAGCAAGTAGTGGAAGCGATCATTCGGAACTCTTATGTGAGCATATAGAAATTGTTATACTTTTACACTTTATGTTTTAGTTTTCGGTACATTTCCTGTGGTCCTGTTTTATTTCCCAAGCAACTACTGACTTGTCCTCATTGCTTTCTCAACTTCTAACTATGATGATGCAGAATATGGTATAATTCTTTATGAGAATAAATACTCAAGGGCTGGGGTGTAGTTCTACAATAAAGTGTTTGCCTAGCATTTGCAAGGCCCCATGTTTAGTCCCTAGAATAAAAGGAAAAAAAGAGTAAGTATTCAAACATATAATCCTTAGAAGAAAAAAATTGCTATAAACATAAGATTAAACATTCGCAAAAGTGTTTTATAAGTATTTAATTGAATATACTTGTAACTGTATGAAGCATGGGCACTGTCTCAAGGCTTGAGTAAGATCAAATGTAGGTAAAATTGCTTATATTGAGATCTTTCTCATAGGTAGCTAGATGTTGAAATTAAATTGAGATAATATTCAGCTTGTAAGTTATCCAGATAAATACCATCACATAGAATTTGGGAGACGTTTACATTTTAGGCTAAATGTTTATGAACTTATATATTCTTTTTAATTGTGTGTTATAATAAGTTCACTATAAAATAATTCCTAAAATAATACATTCATAACAAATATCTTGTTATGAAAGAGACTTGAAAACTGTGTCACTACTGAATTATCTTCAGTGGTAAACTTTGTTGTAATTGTGTTTGAGTTGATGTTTAAAGAAGGTTGACCATGTTTTTTCAATAGTAAAATTTTATACCAAATTTGACTTGCATACTTTGTTAGAATTAAGTAATAAATTAAGTAAATAAATCCCTATATTATGGTGTAGCTTTAAATGAAATAGTTTTTGTTTGACCTTTCAAGTCAGTATACTAAAATACCTACCCAGAAATAGTAATTGGCACATAGCTTAATGCCTATTTCTTTTTGTAGCTCCATAACTAATGACATTACTCTTCACTCAAGTATCTCTGCAAGCCAGTATCATTTTCCAATTG
Organism: Dolichotis patagonum; assembly: GCA_004027295.1. NCBI lineage: Eukaryota > Metazoa > Chordata > Mammalia > Rodentia > Caviidae > Dolichotis > Dolichotis patagonum. The sequence goes on along the minus strand of PVJX010002818.1, from coordinate 97,232 downwards.
TCCTTCTGTCATGAACCAGCGTTTGCTAAGTGCCCCTTAGCATTTTCTCTCAATTATTTTCTGAAATTGTAGATCTCATTATCATTTTGTGCCTGCCTACCTTTTATGATCTCTGTTGTCCTTGTGGAAAAGCAAAAAAAAAAAAAAACTAAAAAAGGATAGTTGAGTTTGATACCTTAAAAATAACCAAGACTTATACTTTTGATTTACTATTATGCAAGCACTGGCAGGTTTAGTCAGGCCACCTCTGTAAAAAAGCATAAGACAGAGCAGCTTGGAACAATGTAGCTTATTTGATTATTGAAGCACATCTGGCTAATTCGTACAAGTTCATGGCATTGCCTTTGGCATCCTTTATGAATGTGTATTTGAAAAAATTTTCCACCATTACCTTTGCCTTTTTATTTGTGGTCTAAAGCAATATTTTATAATAAATGTGATCTGATGCTTAAGTCATTTCAGTTTTAGCTTCTATAAATCTCTATTTAGTGGTTTAAAAGATTTTCTGACTTGGTTTTCTTTCAGCATACTTCTTGACGAAGAAGGTCACATCAAGTTAACAGGTAAAAATCCCCATTTTATTAAAATATTCGCTTCTATTCTGCATAATTTCCTTTAAGGTTGATTATAGTAGAAATATTGAGTAATGTATTATGTTACAAAGTTGGATTATAATTTTTAGTAATTAATGTAAATTCAAAATTTAGCAATTTTCTGTGCATGTTATTGAGGATACTTATGATTTCAATATTTATTTTGGCAGATTTTGGCCTAAGTAAAGAGTCTATTGACCACGAAAAGAAAGCATATTCTTTTTGTGGAACTGTGGAATATATGGCTCCAGAAGTAGTTAATCGTAGAGGTCATACTCAGAGTGCCGACTGGTGGTCTTTTGGTGTCTTAATGGTAAGGTCTGGATTTTTGGTTTCTTAGGGAGTGGAAGTTGTTATTTTGTTCACTACATGAAAGTCAGTAAATATTAGGAGAGAGAAACTGGAATTTATATTTTCTATGTCTTATAGTGTAGGTAGCAAATAAGAAAGGTGATTACTTGCAATGTAGGACTATGGAACCCATTAGTTAATTTCATCTCATCCTAATTTGAAAAGGCAAAAATATTTTTTTTACATTTTCAGCTAATAGTAACAATTGAAAATGGTAAAGGTGCTTACTTTTTTGAAAACCTGGTCTATTAGAAAGTGGTTCTTTAAAAAAATCATAATAAACTGGCATATCTGTCAGATTGTTCACATATCTAACACTTAAAATTTACCATTTAAAGTGTGATTTATTTCTACAAAGGACCTATATAACTAACTCATTTCTTAGGAATTATCAAGAAGTTCAATAATATAGGAAAAACATAAATCACTTGTTTTATAGCTAACAGTTTCAAAAGATTTGGTTGTAATTAAGATGATGCTTTTTAAGCTCTGGACTTGAGATTTTATAGTTATTGACTAATACCTCTGATTATTTTACCTCTATATAGTTTGAGATGCTCACTGGTACACTACCTTTCCAAGGAAAAGATCGAAAAGAAACCATGACTATGATTCTTAAGTAAGTATCTTGTAATGGCAATGTTAAAATAGAGATTTCAAAATAAATAGGTCAGAATGAGAAATAAAATTTTAAAATGTCAGATGTAGTATAAAAATAACTAAAATTTATCAATATTACATAATTTAAATATGAACAAGCTACATAGGTTTACCGTACTCATTTTCATTATGTGAATGATGAAATATTGAAAACTTTACATTTGAGATTTGAAATATGGCAAGTATGCCTATTATTCCACTTCTATCTGGATTGTCCTATAAGTCCTGGCCAATATGGTAAAGCAAGCGAGAAAAGTATGACATAAAGTTGAAAAAGAAACCAAACATGGTAGCACATACCTATAACCTCAGCACACAGTAGGATCACCATGAGTTCAAGGCCAGTCTGGGCTACATAGTGAGTCCATTCCAGCCTGAACTACATAGCAAGACCCTGGCTCAAAAGGAAAAAAAAAGTAAATTGCCATTTTTTTAAGATAACTTGTATCCATAGAAAATCTGATCATAATATAAATTCATAGAATTAAGTTTAGCAAAGTTGTTGGTTATAGGGTCAATAAAAAATTTATGTGAAGCTGTTTTATATCTGTATGCTCACAACAAAAAATGATAATTTAATGGAAGATACTATAGCCAGACATGGTAGCACACCTATAATCGCACCTATTCTGTAGGCTCAGAAAGGAAGATAGAAAGCATAAGGTCAACCTGGAAAATTTAGAGAGATTCTGCCTCAAAATAAAAAGGAACAGAAATATAGATCAATGGTAGGATGCTTACGTGGCATGCCAAATGCCTAGGTTTAATGCTTAGCACCAAAAAAGAAGTGGAACCAGGTGTGATGGAACACACTTGTTACCCAGCACTCTGGAGGCTGAGACAGGATTGCTGTGAGTTCCAGGCCACCCTGGGATTATATAGCAAGACATTGTCTCAAAAACCTAAACAAAAAAGAGAGGGGTGAGATACTGTTAACAATAATATAAAAAAAATTATCAGATTCCTAGGGGCATAAATTTAGCAAAAGTTATACAAGACCACTATACAGAAAACAAAAAGCTTAATATTTGTGTGTGGTACTGAGGATTGAACCCAGTACATTCACATTGAGCTAAATCCCCAGGCCTTATTTTTTATCTGGAAACTTTTATTAAAAGAAAACTTACAAGACCACAATATCTTGGAAAGATAAGCCATATCTATATTATTACAGACCCACTGTTATAAAGATGTTAGTTCTATGAATCAGTGTTAATCTAATAAAAATATTATGTAAACCACATACATAATTTTCTATTCTAGTACCTGTATTTAAAAAGTGAAAACCGAACCAGGGGTTTAGCTCAGCAGCACAAGCACCTCCCTAGCAAGCACAAGGTCATGAGTTTGATCCCTGGTACAGAAACAAAAAAGTGAAAACCAATTAAAACTGATTATAAGAATGATTTAATTTAATTCAATAGCCAGTGTGTTACCATTTCAACCTATAATCAACATTTAAAAATGATTGAGATATAATGTTTTCATATTTGCTTGAAATTCAGTGTGTATTTTTCATTTACAAGTTGGACTGGCCACATTTTTAGTACTCAGTGGCCACATGTAGCTATTGGCTGCCCTGCTATCCATCAAGACTATAAAATTATAGTCTCAATGGAAATCAAAGGGACTTCTAGTAAGTTTTTTATGTGGAATATTTTTATGTGGAACTTATAGACTGATTCTGATCTGACAATGGACCAAGAATATCTAAAACATTCTTAAAGGTGATCAAGATAGAAAAACTTGTTTTACCAGGCATCAAATTAGGACAATATGGCATTGAGATAAGTAGACTTGTGCAATAGATAGAGAGTCCAGAAACAGTTCTCCACATATATACACCCTTAATTTACAACCGATGGAAATTGCAGAGTAGTAGAGGAAGAGTAATGAGTCATACTGGAAAAGATTTCATTAACAGAGAATAGAAGAAATTTGTCACACATAGAGCCAACAAAGGACTTGTATCCAGAATTATCAAAAACTCCATTGAAGCAATAAGAAAAAGAATAATACAGCATGGACAAGAGACTTAGGAACCTCACAACAGAACACTTAGTGGATCGTAAAATTAAGATGCCCAACATCATTAATCAGAAAATGCAAATTACCTGTCAGGGTGTTACACACCTGTAGTCCCGCCTATTCAGGAGGCTAAGGCAGGAGGATCCCTTGAGCCTAGAAGTTCAGCACCAATGTTAGTAACATAATGAAAAAGAGAATGTATAAGCCATGGTGGCACACACCTGTAATCTCAGCACTTAAGAAGATGAGGCGAGAGGATTGCCATGAATTCTAGGCCAGCCTAAACTACATAATGAGACCCTGCTTCAAAAAAAGAAAGTGCAAATTTAAACTACAATAAGCTACCTCTATATACCCAGCCAAAATGGCTAGAATTACAAAGTTGGCAAGCTGAACATTATACCCTCTGAAGAGTATAATCACTGTACTTACGGGAGAGATTTTGCACTCGCTTGTTTAGAAGCCCTCAGGTAGGCTCCAGACTATGGCAGAAAGTTTGTAGTTTCTCATTTTTACTGATTGGAGTCATCGCAGTTTTAACAGATCAAGGACAGGCTGGGGATATAACTCAGTGGCACAGCGCCTGCCTGGCAATCATGAGGTGGTGAGTTCAATTTCCAGTACCAAAAAATGAATTCCAGGAAAAGGTTTCCACCTTCACCTGGAGGTCACAAAAAATATGGTGGAGATCCACAGAAGCCTCAAGCTGCATATTGTTACCAAAATAAAAAGGACAAAACAAAACAGGAATGGTAGCACACATCTATAATTCCAGTTGTAGGATGGCGTAGGGGAGGCTGAGACAAGAGGTTCCCAAGTTCCAGCCCAGCCTGGGAAACTTGGTGAGACCCTGTCCCAAAAAGGGCTGGGGGTGTGTCTTAGTAGTAGAGTACCTCAGGTTCAGTCTCCAGTTCTACCCCCACCAAAAAAATACAAAAGATTGCCATAGTGGGGGAAAGATACAGTAAAGATGCTTAGATTAGGAAAAGTACATACCCCTCACGTTCACAAGAATACATAACTGAAAGTGGTTAAATGTTTGATAAAGATCAAGCTCCTTAATTTTTCACAAGGATTTCAACAGAGAATATGTCTACTGCTTACCTCAAAAGCACTGGAGGTGGCAAGGCTTGCACATCCGTGCTCCTAGCACTGGAGAGGCTGAGGTAGGAGGATCACCAGAATTTGAGGCCAGCCTAAACTACACAATGAGAAAACAAAACAACAACAAAAAAGCACTAGAGAAACCAAGGTGCATGCCTGTAATCCCAACACTCTGGGAGACTGAGACAGGAGGATCACAAATTCAAGCCCAACCTGAGGAATTAAGCAAGACAGCAGTTAAGTCCTGATGCCATAGCAGCTTCAGGTTTTAAAATACAGGTCATCTTTACTTCAAGGTGGTGATAAAATGATTCATTAAAATGTATTTTAAATCCCAGTCCAAAAGAAAAAAAGACTGACAATACAAAGTGTTGGTAGAATGTAGAACAGTGGCAACTTTCATACATAGCTGTCAGGAGTATAAGTACTCATATATCAACTTTGGAAGGCTGTTTTTCTCATTATCTTGTAAAGATAAACCCATTTATCCCACTCCTAGGCATGTACTCAGTTTATGTGCATCAAGGTACACATGCATCAAGACACAACCACAAAGCTTTTCATAGCAGAATTATTTGGAATAGTGGAAACCGGATGATTATCAGTAAAAAATTATAGTAGAGTCACACAGTTGAATACAGGAAGAATTGTATTCACTGGTGTCTGTAAATATTTTAGTTTTTTCGGGCCACAATCTATCTCATATTCTTCTTTATTTGTATTTATTAATCCAGCCCTGTAAAAACATAAAACAATTTTTAGATCCATACAAAAACAGGTCCAGGCTTTTACTATACTGTGTGTTACTCCAGAGAGATTGAATAAACCACAGTTGTGTCCAACACTTGAGTAGATCTCACAAAAACGTTGAGCAAAAGTTCATACACAAAAAATACTATAGTTCTGTTTATAAAGTTTACAAAATAAGCAAAGCTAAAGCACATTTTTAGGGTCCATATTTGGATGGTAAAAGCTTCAGGCAAAATAAGGAAAGTGGTTACAGGGGATGAAGAGTTCTGGCAATGTTTTATTTCTTGGCCAGATGACTGTTCACTTTCTGGTGAATCATTGAGCTACATACTTCGGGTGGTTTTTTGTTTGTCTAGTGAGGTTTTTTTTCCCTGACATTTTTATGTTATTCACAATAAAAGATTAAAATACATACTACATAAATGAATAAATGTTTACTGAACTTTCATAACTGAACTTTCATCATTCCATCTGCTCTGATCCTCTTCTTTCAGCTAACAAATACTCTGTAGAGCTGAAAAATACCAAAACCTTTCATTGGCCTTCCTTTCAAGTTACTATACCATCTTCCTGCATTCTTTCAATTCAAGGTCTCTTCAAAGTGTAGTCTATGCTTTCTGTGACTATTTTGGGCGCTTCTTCTATTCTACAACTGTTTTAGTCATTCATCCCCCATCACTTTTCTGAAACTGTTGTCACTATGGTTGTCAGTGGTCTTCTGGTTGCTAAAACCTGTTACAGATTATCAGACTGTACTATTCATTCACACAATTCATCCAGTGGGTAATTGAGTTCTTGGTATATGTAGTGGGGATGCAGTGTGAATAACACAGATCTTTGGTGGTCTCACAGAGCTTATTTTTTAGTGGGGAAGGTGAGGAATTAATATTTAAGCAAATACAGTAATTTTAGGCTGTAACGGGAACTGCAGGGATAAGCCAAAGTACTTTACTGAGACAGTAAAGCCCATAGTAAGTGAAGAAAGGGGCAAGAAGCAGGAGGCATTTTAGATGAACCAGTTAAGGAAAGTCTCTCAGTGGAGGATTTGACACTGTTGACCACTCCTCACCCCCTTTGCTTTTCCTACACATCTGCTTCTGCCTTTCTGATCATTCTTTTGGTCTCTTTTGCTTAACCATTCCTCCTCTGCCTGTTTTTCTTTCTTTAAGATTTTTCAAATGTAATTTCTGACAATAGAATAATAAAATGAATGTATATAAGCACTTATCACCCAAAGTTAACAATGGGAGATTTTGGCACATTTGCTTCATCTATTCTGTTTTTCTTTTTAACTCAAATATTTTAAGCATTCCAGACATGTCTTTTCTCATCTATTTAATTCAGTTTGCTTTGCTAAAAATATGAATGTGTTCTTATATAACCACATATGAGAATATGAATAATAATGCTTAAGTTTTATCTAACACCAATCCCTAAAACATTTTTTTAGATTGTGTCTTACAGTTGGATCCAAATCAAGTCTACACATTCCATTTGGTTATATTCCTTAAATTTCTGATAACCTATAATGCCCTATCCCTGTCTTTACCCTGCCTTTTGTCAAAACTGAGTCAGTTCCGTTTTCTGAATTTATATTGTCAAGGGAAGCCACTACCTCTTGCTATCTGGAACAAAGAACATAAAGCTAATTTTATTGTTTACTTATAATAAGAGGAACCATGTTGGTCCAGCAGAATCTCTCCAGGCAGAGTAGACCACTGATCTTATATACTATAGTTGGGGGGAAAGGTGGAGTTCAAGAGCTGGCAGATTTTCAGGTCCATAAGTAGACTGACATCATCTGTAAGTGCATATACTTACTTGAGTGGGAATGGCGTTGATCAGTTGATACTCAGATGTGCTTATGTTGAGCTGCGTGGCTTATTTTCAGAGATAGCACTTGCTGATAGGTTGACTGGGAAGTGTTCACCAGAGATGTGTCATTGACAATCGAATGGATTTAAAACTAGGTCTGACCTGGATGTGATGGCACATTCCTGTAATCCTAACATTCTAGGAGGCTGAGGCAGAAGATGGCAAGTTTAAGCCCATCCTGTGCATTGTAGTGAGGTGGTGAGACTATCTCAAAATAAAAAAATTAATAAAAGGACTAGGGTTATGACTCAATGTGCAGGCCTTCTCCTAAGAATGCAGAATTTTTTCTTTATTCTCTTTGTGCTGTTGACTTGTTTCTCTAGCCTGTTTTTGGTTAAACTTTTAAACCAAGTGAGGGGGGCGATATACTTCAGGGCAGTCTTGAACTTACTTGGTATCAGAGAATGGCCTGGAACTCATGGCAATCCTTCTGTCTCAGCTTCTCAAGCGCTGGGGTTACAGGTGAACATAACCATGCCTGGCATTCTTTTTTATTTTTGTGCTGAGCATTGAACCCATGACCTCGTGTACACTAAACATATACTGTACCATTGAACTACACCCACCAGCTCATATGAATTATTTTTAATTTCCAAATTGTTCTTTTTCAGACCACCTTTTAAATGCGCTTCTCCCCCAAGGTTCAATCTCGTGTGCTTTTCATTCCCTCTATACTCATTTCCTCAACTGACCTCAGCTTTCCTATATCTACTCTCAAAATTTCATTCTTCCCAAATCATTTTTGTTACATCAGTTAAGCAATTACCAGAACTGAATTTCCATTTACTTACCTGAATGGCTTTCCCAAAAACATAGAGTATGCATGATTTCACATCTTTAAAATACATGTCTATTGCGGCCTAGGGATTTAGCTCAGTGGCTTAAGCACCTGCCTGGCAAGTATGAGGTTGTGCGTTCAATCCCTGGTGCCAAAAACTAAACATAAAAAATACAATATATCTCTGCTTGGTGGGTGTTTTTCATTTTGCTTTGTTTTTTCTATTCTTGTACTCCCAATTAGCATTTCCATAAACCTTCATTCCCAAACCAGTAGCCTGGGAATCATTCTTAATGTCTTCCTCCATCTTATATATTCAGATATTCTCCCAGTTTGATGTCTGAACTATTTCTCTCCTCCAGCCCTTCCTCTACATTGCACTGCTCACAGTGGTCAGGCCATGAGGACCTGTTACCCACTCGACTAAGCCATGCTCAAAACTAGAACTCCTACCACCTCTTCCCATTCCAAATCATTCCCTGCTGCCCTTGGAGTTAATAGGTATTCTCTGAAAAAAAGGTGCTGGAGACAAATGTCTAGAAAATAATGGTTTCTTTGGATTTCTCAACCTTCTTCATAAAATGTTTTATTCAGTGTGTCCAACAAGGGAGTGTAATAGATAGCATTCCATAAACTGGCTGGATTATGAAATACTTTTTGTTACTGTTAAGTATCTAGAGAGATTAATGTTAGCCAGTAAAATTTGGGGGAACACTGACCAAATGAGTAAATTTTCAACCTTTAGTTTGCATTGAAGGCCTTTCACATTGTTGCATATTAAATTAGATATCCACTACTGTTCTCTTAGCATTCTTTACATATATCCTTCCGAATTTGTCTCTTAATGTACCAACGTTATCATATCTAGCTTACCACTGACCATGAGGGCCTATCTTTAGCTGTATCTACGGTATGAAGCAGTGTCTGGCACATAATACTTTAGTAATAATTCACAGAGTAATAAGTGGTCCTATTTGTGAAAAGAAAATTTCTCTGCTAGCCATTTTCTCCAGCTCTGTTATTATTGCCATAGTTATAGGATCGTTGGTTTCTTTAATTCATGGGTTTGGGAAAAGAAACAAACAGTATAGCTAAAACAGACCTTAAGCTCATCCAGGCCAGTGGTTTTCACATGTACCACAGAGTCTTCGATGTTCCACAAACCCCTTTCCCATCAGTTCTCCCTCCCTGCAGGGGCTGTTAAAAAAACTGAAAGGTGGAAAGTGGCATATGAGCTCAGTGGCTTAAGCGCCTGCCTGGCAAGCGTGAGGTCGTGAGTTCAATCCCTGGTACAAAAAAGAAAAAAAAAAGGGCTGGGGATTTAGCTCAGTGGCATAAGCACTTGCCTGGCAAGCGCAAGGTCCTGAGTTCGATCCCCAGTACAAAAAAAAAAAAAAAAGGAAAGTGGCATATGAAGCACACGTTCTCTTCATACTTTTTAACACTGGGTTTCTTAAATTCTCTTTGAAAAAGGATACTAAGACTACAGTTTCTGAACCATTGATATAGATTCCAGTCCCATTACTTGTGAAAAAGTATTAATAGGCAGAAAGGGATTGATTTTTCCCAGGGTCACAGTTTTTTTAGTAAAAGCCATGGCTAAGGCTCAGAAGACCTTATTCTCACAGTAGTCTTTGCAAAATTCTGAAAGATAAAGTTCACCAAAAGATTATGGACTAAAATTCCATTAATGTGATCACACAATCTGTTACACGAATGTTATAACAAGCTTAACTATAAAAGCCCCAAACTAGACACAATACAGATACTCCTCAACCAGTAAATGGATAAACAAACTGTGACACATCCATACAGCAGCCTAGGCACATAATAAAATAGCTTAGAACTAAAAACACAAACACAGGCACAAGAAAAACTGGGACCATGTGAATGAGATTGGTCAACACCTGGTTGTGATTTGCAGTACTAGGGGTTGAACCCAGCATTTTTGCACTGAGCTACACCCCAACCCTTTTTAATTTTCATTTTAAGACGGGTCTTGCTAAGTTGCCCATGCTGAGCTTGACCTTGCAGTCTTCTTCCATCAGCCTCTGAGAGTGCCGAGATTACAGGTGTGTGCCTCTACACCTAGCTTGTTCTATAGTTCTGTAAGATGTTACCATTAAGGAAACCAGGTCCAGATGATCTCTGTATTACTGCTCATGACTGAATGTGAATGTACAAGTATTTCAAAAATAAAAGTTTAACTTTAACATTTTTCAAATCAAAATCAAGGTACTTCAAAAAATAAATGTTGTTATGTGGATTTATTATTCAGAGCCAAACTCGGGATGCCACAGTTTTTGAGTCCTGAAGCCCAGAGTCTTTTACGTATGCTTTTCAAACGAAATCCTGCAAACAGATTAGGTAAAAATTTTGATGAATTAATTCCTTTTGTGTGTGTGTTGGTGTTTGAGTTAGTTTTTTGAGAGGTGGATATTTGTCTTTATAGTGAGATTATTAAGTATTCAGACAAATATTAAAATCAAAGACTAAACAATATATATTTCTCCTTGAAATAAAACTGTCAATCAACTTTTAATAGGTGCAGGACCAGATGGAGTTGAAGAGATTAAAAGACATTCATTTTTCTCAACAATAGACTGGAATGTAAGTATAGGATAATTTAATGTAAGTATAATGTAAGTAATTAGTTTAGTGTAAAAATAATGTAAGTATAGGATAGTTTTGCTTTTTGTAAGCAAAAAAAATTTGCTTGAATTTTTTTTGATTAGTACATTACCTAAGTTTCTCTTTTTTCCTCCAGAAACTATATAGAAGAGAAATTCATCCACCATTTAAACCTGCAACTGGCAGGCCTGAAGATACATTTTATTTTGATCCTGAGTTTACTGCAAAAACTCCCAAAGGTAAAGAGAAATAAAACATGAAAACTCAAATACAAGGCATTAGACTTTTTTTTCCTTGTTCAGTCAGCGCTTTCCCAGGGTAATTCTTCATGTTATCCTAAAATCTCCTAAATTTGCTGCTTATAAACCTTGTGTTTCCCCAGTAACTAGGAGCCTAAGACTCATAGGATATCATGTAGGCTGCACTATTTATGGTATCCATTAGCCATGTATAGCTAATTAAATTAATTAAACATTTAGTTTCTCAGTCACATGAGGCACAGGCCAAATGCTCAGTGACCATATGTGGCTACTGACTAGCATGTTGGACCACACAGATAAAATAGCCTTCATTAAAGAAGCTCAGTGGTTCCGTGCTAATTTTGAAGGTCATTAACCCAGTAATTCATAGATTTATTATACTCTTCAAATGAGTTAGCTATTTTCTAGGCTCTGAAGAAGTGGGATGTTAGAGTAGTGGTGGCAACAACTGATCAGGACTGATGTGATGCAAGGCCTCACTGAGGTACCCTGGGCATCAAGGGGTATGTAATGGTGCCTGAGAACTCCGCTAGATTAAGTAAGAAAAGTCATCATTTCATTGATTCTTTCAACTTGCAAAGGAATCTTCTTAGTGATTTCTTATTCATTTCCAGATTCCCCTGGGATTCCACCTAGTGCTAATGCACATCAGCTTTTTCGGGGGTTTAGTTTTGTTGCTATTACCTCAGATGATGAAAGCCAAGCTATGCAGACAGTTGGCGTGCATTCAATTGTTCAGGTGAGTAGATTCCTTGATCATTTTAGATTTAAAATGTTGTAAAATGTATTTCATTATATGAGTAATAAGATATAGATTATCTACTACTGATTTTTGGTGAATATCTTAAAATACATGTTATATCATTACTCTTAGAAATGCCTTTCATATGTCGTTGAAAAGGCTACATGAACCGAAAACCTATATACCTATGTGACTTGAAAGTAAAATTCTAAGAAAATTGAGGTGAAATCACCGTCTTCTTTGTCCCCTCTCCTGTGCTTCAGAATGTTTGTCAGGCCTACTATGCTTCATCCCCAGCCTGTTTCAGGTCTGCTATAATGGATTGAGGTCTACTGATTTCTTAACACCTTAAAATAGGAGTCAGCAGACTTTCTTAGTAAAAGATCAGAAAATAAATATTTACAGCTGTTATTTCTTCTCACATGGCTATTCAGCTCCTGCTGTTGTAGCATAGAAACCACGGACTGTGCATAAACAGACATGTCTGAGTACCAATGTTTGTTTACAAACTGATCCTGGTAGCACATGCCTCAAGTCCCAGTCACTGGGGAGGCTGAGGCAGGAATTTCAAGAGTTTGAGGTTAGCCTGGGCAACAAAGCAAGACCACATCTCCAAAAATACATACATACATACATACATACATACATACATACATACATACATTATTTACAAAAACAGGCAGTGAACCATATTTGTCCCATAGGCTATATTTTACTAGTCTTTGTCTTAGATAAAAGAACTAAAAATGAACTCAGAACCTAAATTTTCCAAATTTTATGCCCTTGTGTTTTTGGAGCTTCCTTTGTCACTAAGAAGAAATAGTTATAGGTACTGCCTTAGGGTACACCTGCCACTTTATCTTGTTTATAAGAGTTGTAGAAAAAATAACTAAAGATCACAAAAGCCGGTTAGTTGTCGAGGGATAGGGCATTACAGGAAAATGAACTAGTAAATATTTTTAGAGGGACACAAGTAGTACAAACATTAGATTTCTTTCCCTACTAGTATTATGGATATGTAAGTTTAATTTGTCCTAATCTGATCATTATATACTGTATACATGTATTAAAATGTCACACTGTAGGGTTGTGGATATAGTGCCTACTTGGCAAGTGCAAGGCCATGATTTCAATCCCCGGTACCAAAAAAAAAAAAAGTTACACTATATACCATAAATATGTAAAATTATTAAATGTCAATTAAAATTAAAATATATTTTTAAAATTTTAATTCATGTTTTTAATCATAGAGGAAACTAAATATGTGTGCCTTTACAAACATGACATTGTTTTTAGAGTATTAGTAATGCTTAGATTTACTTGATCCTTAAGTTGCTTTTGCTCTAAAGTTTTTAGCATGAGTAAGTCATCTTTATGCTTTCCAGAAAACCAGTTTAAAATGTTTTTTAAAGGAACCTTAGGTTGCTGTAGTTTGTCCCTTTTACTATGCAAGCACATGAATGTATGGCAAGTTTTTAAATTACATCTTTTGTACCTAACATAGAAATCATAGGCTTAATATCCTACAGAGTTCAAGTTCTGTTTTATACAAAGCTTGTAGGCATGGGAGACCTCATATCAGTATGATGAAGAGCAGCATAATTTCTCTCAGCCTGTTTATAGAAACAGTAATTTGCCATTCATCATGCAGCATGTATTATTAGTTCCTAGATCATGAACAACTTCTTTAGCAGAAGCTGTATAAATCTGTAAGTTGAAAATGAAGAAAGAAGGGCATAGCTGTAGAAAATACAAAATGACAACTCATATCACTTGCAAATAAATGCATTGTTTTTATTTGATCTTCACCATTATCCTTTGAGAATGCACAAGCACAAAGTTACATGGCCTATATGGGGTACATCTGAAACAATACAGGTGTTCTAATTCTGAATCCTCCTAGTTGTGTCTACTGTACCAGAGTTTCAAGCTTCTTCTTTCCACAGGTGCTTCAAAAACACTTAGAGTTGGCTGGGAAGTAAAATAGAGCTAAATCAAAGACAAGGTTTTAAGCCCCTTATCATGTCTTGCTGCTTTCTTTTGTATATACATATTTTTTCTTTTTAACAAACTTTTTTAAAAGGCATATTTCTTACTATAAGTATCTACTTGTAGAAGAATATGTTATATAAAGAATTTTTTTATTTTTATTGATTCATTTATAGTTAACATTCACAGTGCATACTGAATAACCATAACCCAATTATGAAATGCGCTGAAGGCATTATGGAACTCATCATCAGTTTATAATTTTATTTGTAGCAGTTACACAGGAACAGTATTCAGTTTACTGATGGATATGAAGTGAAAGAAGATATTGGAGTTGGCTCATACTCTGTTTGCAAGAGATGTATACATAAAGCCACAAACATGGAGTTCGCAGTGAAGGTAAATATTCTTAGGTTTAAAATGCAAGGCTAAAAGTTTTTGTTTATTTGTTTGTTTGTTTTTGGTACTGAGAATCCAACTCACAACCTCACAGTTGTGAGGCAAGTGCTGTGCTGCTGAGCTATATCCCTGGAGCTAAAAGTTCTTATTCATGCTTGTCGCTACCAGTTAAAAATTACATTATTTCCTTTGATAAAAGTGCAATAATACAATTGAAATGCAGTATTTTATAAAATTTATAAAATTAACAGATGTTAATAAACAACATAAGCTGGGTGTAGTGGCACACACTATAATCCCAGCATGTTGGAAGGCTGGGACAGGATGATCACAAGTTCAAGCCTAGCCTGAGTAACTAGTGAGATCCTGTCTCAAAATTAAAAAAAAAAAAATTAAATGACCAGGAATGTAGTTCAGTACAAAGACTTGGGTTCAGTTCCTACAACTGAAAAAAATGTGTGTGTGTGTGTGTGTGTGTGTGTGTGTGTGTGTGTGTGTGTGTCTGTGTGTCTGTGTGTATGCATGTACATATATGTATGTGCCTTAGTTACTTTTCTCCCATTGTTGAGACAAAATACCCAATGCCTAAAGTTAAGGGAAGAAAGGTTAATTTAACTCATGGTTTGTAAAGGTTTCAGCCCATAATCCACTGGCTCCAAGGCAAGGTAGCACATGGGAGAGGAGCAACCTTTCATGGAAGATAGAGGAAGCAAGGAGAGAAAGAGAGCCTTCTTCTGTCCCTTACATTGTATGCAGGCTATCCACGCTAGGTCAAGTGTAGCACTCACACTCTTAATCCCAACATTGGACCATGAGTCAATCACAAACTCTAGGTTCACCCACCTCTGAAAAGCCTGCCCCCCATGACTGCATGAGGCTTTCTGGGGACACCTAGACACAAACCATAAGAGTATGTATGTATTTTTTAGGTTCCTTTTGTTATAAAAAAATTAAGGTAAATTTAAATATCCGAACTAGTGATTGTCAAAGATCTTAATCTGGAACCATGGATTCCCATGGAATCTAAAGGTAGGCTGGTTATATACCTAATTAGCCCACGGTAGTACCAGTTCATACCACACATAATTAATAGTACTCCTTTTAGTTTCAGAAGGCCCCATTTTATGGTCAGAGTATGAGTAACTTCCTCAAAATTGTGTGCTGAATTTTGTATATTTTTTCTGGCAAAATTGTTCATTCTTTTCTTTACATCATCTAAAAAGATCTATGAAGAATAAAAGAATAAGAGCAACTACCATAAAATTTATTATCACTGCCAATTTTAATTTCATCAGTTGCCCTAAAACAGAATTTTCTAAGTTAAAAACTAAGGCTCTGTGATAGTTTGAATTTCAAACCTTTAACTGTGAATAAATAAATGCTATATTCAAAGTCTCTGCCTTTTCCTTTTTTGAAGTAGGAATCTGCTGTCCTACTTCAACTAATTCAAGTAAAGAATAAAGCTTCCAGCATATCTTAAAGCTTTTATATTACTTTTTAAGTATGGGTAGCTTATATTAACTTAGTGGGAGAGTAACATAAGTTGTTATTACTATCCTAAACTTGGATGTAATTGCTTTAAAAAGTCATCATTGTCCATAAGGCTTTCTGCCAGATGTAGGGATAAACCACAGAAACACATTTAACTTGCTATTCTACTCATTACTCTAACTGAAATCTGGAATACATAGAAATTTTTAAATTGAATATGTGGAAGAAGGAAAAAGGAATGATATGCTTGATGGGTAGTTTGAGGATGTATCTTTATGCCAAACTTGCTTTTCTGAAGTGTAATGTTACATTAATAGCCAGATGAGGTAGGATACACCTGTAATCCCAGCACTATGGAGGTGAGACAGTAGGATCACTGCAAGTTTAAGTCTGACCTGGACTATATAGTGATTTCAAGACCAGCCTGAATTACTAGCAAGACTCATCTCAAAACACAAACAAAAATATGTATATAATATATATTATGACACTAACAGATTAAAACATTGGGAAAAATACATTTAAGAATAAGGTACATAAAGGGTTGGAAAGATGTGTTAGTATTTTAAAAGGATTTATTATAAACTGAATTCTTGTAATTCAGATGTGATTCTAGATGTGATTTTCTACATAACTTTCTGCTTAGATTCAAAAATGAGCTTGTTCTACTTGTTAATTTTTATAAGTAGCTCACAACTAATGGATAGTTCATTAAAATACTTTATTGAAAGAAAATTCAGTAAACATTTTTAACACTGGTGATATCATAGATACATCTTGTTCTTAATTATCTGTATTAATAAGGAGCTAGAAGTTGACTGCGCTCCCAAATGTTTAAGGCATTCACACATGGAAGAAAAGATGTATTACATTGGAAAGAATGTGACTCATAGGTTAGAATTTACAGCCTTGCCATCTATAACAAATCTGTCTTTCTAATTAAACATTCTGACCAGGTAGTTAAATAAATCTGATTGATAAATGGCTTATAAGTATATTATTTACATAAGATGATAACACAGGTGTCTGCTACAACAATCTAAAGTTTCTGTTCATGAGATTTTATGATAATTATTTGACTTTTAGATTATTGATAAAAGCAAGAGAGACCCAACAGAAGAAATTGAAATTCTCCTTCGTTATGGGCAACATCCAAACATTATTACTCTAAAGGATGTAAGTATATTTTTTAATGAGAATCGTGTGAATTATGTGAGTTACTTAACTCACATATGGGATATTTTCAAACATGTGGTAGATGAAAACCTTGGCATAGTAAGTTTAAAGAGTAAATTTGAGGACTGGGGAAATGACTCAGTTATAGAGTGCTTGCCAGGCATGTGTGAAGCCCTGGGTTCATCCCCAGCACCACAAAAAAGTAGAGAACAGTTATATGACATTATTTATAAGAAAAAATACATTTATATATTTAATTTTCTACTTTGTCTTTTAGAAAAGTATTTTAACATTGTTTTTAATATCTGCATTTACAGTCAGGTGTGGTGGCACATGCCTGTAATCCTGGCACTCGGGAGGTTGAGGCAGGAGGATCCTTGCTAGTTTGAGACAAGCCTGGACTACAAAGTGAGCTCAAGGCCACACTCAACTGCATAGTGAGAACTCTGTCTCAAAAAGGCCAAAAAAATCTGCATTTACTTGAATATATACACATATGCATAGTCTTAATATTCTACATTACTACCAGAGAGTACTGATGCTTCTGTCTACCCATGTTACTTCCCTGCCTATAATTCATACTCCTCGGCCCCTCAAAGCACTGCCTTACTCTATTTTTACAGTTCCTCACGTACTCTATCTTCAAGCCATGCTATAGTATGTACCATTATTTAGCATGGATGGAATTTCTCCTTACTAATTAATCTTCCTACTTAATTTCTGGCTAAATTTGTCTTTCAGATTGATCAAAACTGGATAACCAGTAGTTCGTTCATTTTTGTGTATCAATACATAAGTTATACTTTTGCAGACACTGCAGGAAAATCACAGGAGTGTGTCATTATACCTGTCCCTGCTGTTTTCAGTAGGTACAAAGAGAATGAGAAGAAAAACAAACCCCAAGAACATATGTTCAGAGTCCCTTTGTTTACAGTGCACATAGTTGCTTTAATTTTTGTAAGTTAAGTTTCACAGAAAGAAATTACAAGATATTTTTTGACATTCAATCCCATTAACTCCTGTTTTAATGTTTTAGGTGTATAGTTATTTGCAAATTTTATATCCTCCACTGGTTATGACAAGTAAATTTTTTCTTGATTTTAAATACCATGTGCTGATTGTGTCACTGGAGTGTTTGAATTTTCTTGATTGTAAAACAAGTTTTAATTTCTCTTTAATATTTTAATCTTTGAGGCACACATAAAGCTTCAAATAATGTTTTATGTTTTGATGTTGAAACTTACAGGTATATGATGATGGGAAGTATGTGTATGTCGTAACAGAACTCATGAAAGGAGGCGAATTGCTGGATAAAATTCTTAGACAGAAATTTTTCTCTGAACGAGAGGCCAGTGCTGTTCTGTTTACTATAACCAAAACTGTTGAGTATCTTCATGCACAAGGGGTAAGTCTTTTAACATTATTTATACACACATACACATTTTCTTTTCTTAGTACTTTAGCTAAAATTACAAATGTGGAAGTTTTTTTCTACATACAGTGGAAAATATCTGTTAAGTCTCATTCTGTACGTATTCCTCTACCTAACGTTTCCCATTAAGCTTGGAGCACTACTTTGAAATTCTAGCTTGTTTATATTGAATTCTTATGCTTTCAAAAAGAAGGTGAGATCTTCTGACTTTGCAAACAGTACCATTTTTGCTAGGTGACCTTAAATTTCAGGCTCTCTTCAAGTTAGAAGCAGGACTGGGGTATCCTGGTTTCTATTCACAAATAGAAGGAAAGCCTTGGGGCTAGGGATGTAGCTCAGTGGTAGAGCATTGCCTAGTGTGAGTGGAGCCCTGGGTTCAGTATCAAAGATAGAAGAAAAAACAAAACAAAACCTAAAAAAGGACATTCTTAAAATATATGAGGCCAAGTAGCCACCTGGCTGCTCGCCTTGTTTCTTCTGGTGTACAGATTCTTAGTAACTGACCAGAAAGGTGCTACTTTTAAAAGAAATGAAATCTGGGAGGGCAAAAGTTTAGTAAGTGGTAAAACAAATTATATTTTTAAAGGAAAGGAGTCTGCAAAGGAAAGAGGAGAGGAGAAAATGAGGGGACGAGGGAAGGAAAAAACAGAATAGTGAAGGGGGGTAGAAAGCAAGGGGAAAAGATCGCTTTTATTTTCTTTATATTTTTTGATTAACAAATAAAGTGGTATATATTTATAGTGTAAAACAAATTGAGATGTATGTATATAAAAGATTACTTCTTAAGGAGTTTTCAGTGCAGTCTTCTCATTTTGTTTGTCTTTGACCTTAAATGCCAACAAGTGGAATGTGTGAATTCTAGAGCTACCTGCCTGTTAACTGAAATTAAAATTCAATTTCCTGAATTAGTAGAATTCAGTCTTCACTTAAGAATGTCTGACTTGGGCTAGGGATTTAGCTCAGCAGCACAGTCTGGCTGCCAAACACAAGGTCATGAGTACGATTCCTGGTACCAAAATAAAAAAGAATGTCGTCTCCCTTTTCAGTCATCTTAAGTCTTTCATGTTCTTTTCCCAGTGCCCGATCAGTAATTAGTAAAATATTAAGGAGAAATAATGTTCTGAATGTTAGGATCTAAAACTGAAATTTCTATTTAGAATCTAGACACTGGCTGAAGATGTGGCTCAGTGGTAAAATTCTTGTCTTGCATGCACAGGGCCCTGGGTTCAATCCCCAGCAACACAAACAACAAACAAAAGAATCTAGATTCAAATATTGATGATGGAAGAAACACCTAAGTCTAAAAAGGAGTATCAGAGAAGCCTATTTTATTTAAAGAAACATTTAAGTAGTTCATTAAAAAAGGAAAATAAACTGGGCATGATGACATATGCCTGTAATCCCAAACATGTACTCTAGGAGGCTAAGGTCTGAGAATCACCAGTTTGAGCCCAGTCTGGACAATTTAGCTACTTAACAAGTTTGTCTCAAAATATAAAAGGGCGAGTAGGTATGTAGCTTAGAGCAGAGGCTCTGGATTTGATCCCCATTAGCAGGGGAAAAAAAAGACCACAAGTTACCTTTCTGCAGATATGAGATCTTCACCTGTATATCAAATAGGTAATACTTTGAGTTTTAGGCTTTTTTCTTTTTCTTTTTACTACTAAACACCATGTCTGTTCAATTTAGTCTGTCGATACATCCTTGTTGTATACCTACCTTGTATATACTGTTCCTTCTCCTTAGAATAATCTTTCCCATCTTCTAAAAATTGTTTTATAAGAGATACTCCCTTACCATGCTATTTAAAGTGACCTTTCCAGTTCTGTTCCATCTCTCAACTTTTCTGTTTTCTGCCTCCCCCACTTCTGTGCAAGCTCTTGGCATGGAAAGACAGGATGTTATATGTCTTGTTCACCATAGCTCCTTATAGAATAGCCTGGCACATGACAGGCACTCAATAAATATTGTGAAATGATTGAACAACCTGGAGATAGATACTGTATTATTGCTAATTGTGCTTCTCTGTAACCCCACTACTCCGCTGGATAAAGGAGGAGGTAACTATTTTTTTTCTTCCTCTTCCTCGCCCCAGGTCTGTGTCAGTTATGCTTAGATTCTATCAGCACTTATGGTGTTAAGTTCATTGCTTGACAATTTGTGAATAAAGTTCACATGTAATGTTAATATAACTTTAATTTGCATTTCAATTAGGTGGTTCACAGAGACTTGAAACCTAGCAACATTCTCTATGTGGATGAATCTGGTAATCCAGAATCTATTCGAATTTGTGATTTTGGCTTTGCAAAACAGCTAAGAGCAGAAAATGGTCTTCTCATGACTCCTTGTTATACTGCAAATTTTGTTGCACCAGAGGTAATGTGAGAGAGTTTGTTTGCAGTGTTTTGTTATATTTAAGAACTCATTTGCTGTGTGTAATACAGAATAGTTAGTAATTGCTTAATTGAAGACTTACTGAACAAATAACTAGGATAAAATGCTAGCCCTTTATTTCCATGTTTCATGTTTTAATGGCATCTGATTGCCTACAAGAGAAAAAAAACTAAAATTCTTAGTAAGATACTACAAAAGCCATTCAATCTATTATCTCCTACCTGAAGTTCTGGCCACTCTGAAGTTCTTGCCTATCACTAAGGTTGCTCAACCCTTTGAATACCATCTTTGCTCCCCCACTTTCTCCCTTTGCCTACTGAATTTTTACTTATGGGTCCAAGATAAAATGGCTGCCATCTAGCCTTTTCTCTCCTCCAGTATCAAGAATAAATTGGGCTAGAGGTGTGCCTCAGTGGCAGAGCACTCACCTAACATGTGAGAGGCCATGGGTTCAACACCCATCTCTGCAAAATAACAAAGAATAAATTACTTCTTCATCACTTATATCCATAGGTCTTAAGGCATGATTTACTTATCATACTTAACATTAATTTCCCCTGCCAGATTCTGATTGTTTAGGAAATTGATTTATTCATCATAGCTCATGCCTGATAATAGTTGGTAATTGTTAAATGCTTGAGTGAATCAATATGTAAGTAGTATTTCACACTGTATCATTTGTACTGGGTTATTGTGTGTCCTTAAATTATTGTTACTTGTAACCATTTCTATAACCTCATACAAAATATAAATATGTATGTGTCTATGTATATAAACAGCAGTATATAGTAATAGTAATCTTTCACTCTCTCTAGGTTTTAAAAAGACAGGGCTATGATGCTGCTTGTGATATATGGAGTCTTGGTGTCCTCCTTTATACAATGCTTACTGGGTGAGTGTATATATAAGCATTTATGTGTCAATATTTCCCTTAAACTAGCTATTTTTAAAAATCCTTATGTTAAAATGTCTGTGTTTTCTCATGCTGTAATAATACTATATTTATAGCTATATCATTAATGTCTTCAGATCTTAAATTTGTTTTTCCATCTTTTTTGTACTCTTATGTCATAAACATGCACATTTTTAATGTTTTCTTCTATAATATGTTTTGATTAAAATATTTATCATGTATATTAAGTCTAACATTTTATAACCTATTCTTTGTCCTATCGTACTTTATTTCATTGATTTTTTTTCACTTTGATAGATTTTAATAAAGTATTGCATTAACTGAATTACTTAGAGTACTTCTAGAAACTGCAATTAAGTATACATATATGTAAAGATTACCAACCAAAAAGGAAATTTTGTTCATTAACATTTTAATTTTATTATAAATTTAGTTACACTCCATTTGCAAATGGTCCTGATGATACACCAGAGGAAATATTGGCACGAATAGGTAGCGGAAAATTCTCGCTCAGTGGTGGTTACTGGAATTCTGTTTCAGATACAGCAAAGGTAAGTATGGATTCTTATTACAAACTCTTGTTTTGTTTTGTTTTTTGTTTTGTGATGTTTTGGGAAATCAAACGTGGCATCTGGCAAGCTAAGCATGTACTCTACCCTGTTACAAGCTTTTAAGAAAATAATTTGTCATAAGACATGATAAGAAATACTATCAGTTAGAAACTTTTGCTTATTAAGTAGCAAAAAGTGATATTACCAGATAAATTCCAAAATGGGTCATCTATTTTTCTTTCCCAAAAGATATTGGTTTGACTTTGTATCATATGTCTAAAACTGTTTCTTACTGACAAACATGTTAAATAATAATACTGATTCTCCTCATCATTTCTCTGCCTGTTGTGTGCCTCACACTACACATAATCCCACCACAACCCTGAGAAATAGATGGTAGTGTTTATTTCACAGAAGAAATCCAAGAACCACAGTTTTACTGTAAATTTTGTCTATGGTCAATATCCCAGATACATGTATGTATTTTTTAAGTATCTAATTCCAAAGCCCTTATTACCTCAAATAATGATATCATATTCTAGTTTTGATTCACATTTTGAGAAAAAGCATCTCATCGTTTATACAATAAGCAGTGGCATATTTTTATAGCCTTTGCTCAAAATCAATTGAAAACCCTTCCCTAAATCTACCACCCAATAACTGATGTACTTTTCTTCTCTGCTCTATTTTCACTTTATTCACACAAAATTCTTGAAAAGAATAAAGTTTTCCAATTCAAAATAAGAAAAACATAGGGATGAAGAAACATTAGTAAAAGTGCTTGCTGATTTGTCTTTAGGGATGGAAGATGGAGTTGAGGTGATTGTATAAGTAAAGAGAGCACATCAAAATTTTCATAAATTCTTTTGGCATAAACTGCATTTAAAATGAAATGTTAGAGCTGTGAATGGTGGCATGCACCTGTAATCCCAGCACTCTGGGAAACTGAGGCAAGAGGATTGCAAGTTTAAACCCGGCATGGACAATCTAGCAAGACCCTGTCTCAAAATAACAAAAACAGACTAGGGATATAGTTCAGTGTGAAGGCCCTGTGTTCAATAAATAACAAACTGAAATGTGAAGGAGGGGTGTATCTTAGTTACTTTTCTCATTGCTGAGACAAAATACCCAACACCCAGAGTTAAGAGAGGAAAGGTTTATTGAGCTCATTTTGTAGAGGTTTCAATTCATAATCTGCTGGCTCCAAGGCAGGGTGTTGTGGCAGATGGGCATCACAGAAGAGAAACAGTTCTTGGTGGCAGAAGGTAGCAGAGTAACAAGGGATGACCACAGCTCTTTCTATCCCTTATATCTTATCCAGACTACTTAGGGCAGGTAACACACACACCCTTAATCCTAGAGCCCTTGATCCTAGCATTGCACCATGAATCAATTCTAGCACCACACACTCTAGATCCAGCCACCTCTGAAAAAGCCCCACCTATGACTCCATGAGGTTTTGGGGGGACATCTATACACAAACCATAAAAGAGTGAGTATTATAAAATAAACAATAAAATGAAATGCAAAGAGAGGGGTATAGCACGTGAGCCCCTGGGTTCAATCCCCAGCACCACCCCCCAAAATTAAAATTAAATCTTAGCCTCCACTCTTTTCTAACAATAAAATATGTTAAACCAAACACTTTACTCCTTTTGAGTACCCATGTCCTTTCTAATTACCTTACTGAACACCTACAATGTGCTTGATAAATGAAAGCCTTAGAGATAAAAGATGTGACAAAAGTAGAATTCCTGGTGTGAGGGAGCTCACAGTCTGAGAGCCAAAAATGTATGTACTGTAACACGGGTATAGTTTCTGTGCTGAAGTTCACAGATGATGCAGCCAGAGGATTTCAGAGAAAGCTTTTCAGAAACAGTGGAGTTTGCCAAGCAGATTTGAGGTGCAAAAGGTACTAATCCAGCCTAAACTGAGGGAACAGCAATGCAGATAGGTAGTGACAGTAGCATGAGAGTAGTAAGGTCCAAGCTGTTCATTTGATATGACTGCTGCAGGGTGAACAAGGGAGCTAACTGATAACGCCAGATTGTGAGTAGCTTTGTAGCTCATGCTCAGGATTGTGTGCTTACTCTAAGTGTTAGGAAAGTGTCAAAAATACTAAGCAATACTGTGACCAAATTTTTCTTTTTGCACTTTGTGGAGCAAAAATTTTCATTTATGAAGTCCTGCGCAAACTGTCATGATCAATTGCGAGCTACACCAAGTAATATAAATAATGTTAAGTCACATAATATCAGAATTTGCACATTGCTTGCTCTTTGGGTAAATTAAATCCAGTTGAGATTATGTCTGTAATTTTTCCCTCATTCATTTTCATTCCAATATGCTTTCTTGGTGAGAGAAAAAAATACAGGTGAAGATGAAGATAAAAGTAGAGCACAAACATTAGCATCCACCTTATTACTAGTAATGTCTGCTATAGTTGAAACTTGTAATTACAAGCATGATGTAATCCCATGATTACCCACAAAATAGGGTCTGTCAATTCGAGTGTGTGCCTTCAGGGGCAGGCTGCGTACGTGAATAGAGTGAGGCATTTGGGCCATATATGGCACGTGTAACTTTGAGAAGAGGACCATAACTTCCTTTTACTGAGCATTTATGCGCCACAGGCTCTGTTATCACTCGTATGTACATCTGTCTCGTTCACTCCTCACTGACCTAATATGAAGGACATGTAAGAGTTTGTGTATTTCAGGTCATCAGTGATGAGTGACAAACAAATAGTAGTATCATAATTTGAGGCAAAGAGAAGAGAAATTTGTAAGCATAATAAAATTGCTAGTTTGTTGATAGAACATAAATGAGGGAGAAAGTTTTGTTTTGTCCCTGTGCAGATTTTTCCCTCTTTTGTTCTTTAACTCTTTTTTGAAACGGCTGTAACTATGTTGCCTAAGCTGACTGGCCCCAAACTCCTGGGCTCGAGTGATCCTCCTGCCTCAGCCTCCTGAGTAGGCAAATAGGTATATGTTGCTTTGTCTGGCTGAATTTTTTTTTATTTTTACTTATATTCAGTAACTGTAAATGTCTTAATAGCACAGAGTTGCTTAAAGCAACCTCTACCCAGTTTCCAATATCTAATCAACTACCAGGTTCTGTCAGTTCTTTCACCTAAATACTCAATTTCTTATACTCTTAATTTGAAGCTGTGATGTTTCACTGGTCTCTAAATTGAGAGTCTCCAGAGCCAGGCATAGTGATGGATGCCTATAATCCCAGCACTCTGGAAGCTTAGGCAGGAGGATCGCCTCAAGTTTGAGGCCAGCCTTGGCTATATAGTGAGTTCAAAGCTAGCCTGAACTATATATAATGAGACCTTGTCTCAAAAAAAAGTGTACTGGCTACTTATAGCCCCACATCCATTTTATGTCACACTTAGTGTGATCTTTCTAAACTACAAACTTGACTGCATCATGTTCTCCCTTTAAATGCTTTATTGCCTCCAGAATAAGTCCCTTTGTTAATATGGCTTACAATGTCCTGCCTGATTTAGTCCCTTCTCACCTCTTATACTTTATTGGCTGCCACATTCTCCTTGACAATAAATATATGCATACTACAGCTATACTACACTCCAGTCAGTTCCTCAGTTGTGATATGTTCTCTCATACCTAAGAGCTTTCCTCCAAGTGGACGCCCTTTTGTGTACCTGAAACACTATTTCCCCCAATCCTTTCTCTAATCTAGCTTCTGTTATCCTTCAGGTCTCTTTTCCCTCTTAGGAAGTCATTTCTAAGCCAGCCCACCTAGTTCAGGCCATGAATCTCTTTCTGTTCTTCTAGCTGTACCTTGTATTTGTCCATTCTTTCAGAACTTAGTTGTTCTGAAATGATTCTTTCCCTTTCCTTCACTGAACTGAAAACCATGGGGCTGGAATTTTTCCCTGCCTCTATGTTTTTGTTTTTTGTTTTTGTTTTTGTTTTTGTTTTCTTAAGACAAGTTCTTAGTATGTAGTCCAGGCTGGCCTCAAACTTACTAACTACCCTGGATTAGCCTCCAACTCAAGAACCTCCTACCTCACTTCTCTAGCCTTTATAAATAACAATTATGTTGTCATTTTGAAAGGTGTAAAACCAGGTAGTGATGACATGGGTCTGTATTCCATGTGTAGGAAAGCGTTTGATAGATAGGCACTGTTAACAATGATTGTCTCTGGAAGAATAGTAGTATGGGTATTCTTTCACTTCTGTGTATTTTCCAGTTTATTTGTAATGCTCATGAGTTACTTTTGAAGGAGAAAAAACTTTAGGAACTCTATAATCTTCTGGGTAGGCATTTAGAGCCCTCCAATTAAATTCTTACTATTGGATATTCATGTTCTGCTTTTCAGTGTTACTGGAAGTACACAAAAAGCCTTAAGTAAGTAAGTGACATTATTTAAAAATGAACCTCCAACAATGTAGGAGACAGAAAAAATGTCAGGAAAAAGAACCAGAATACTTACAGATACATACAATGTGGTAAATTGCTCCTTTGTAATACACCAAAATTACCGTTACTCAGTAAGAGAGAAAAGAGAGACTTGAGCATTTTTTTCCAAATCATCATGTTGATCAAAGGGCTGCTATCAGGAAAAAACAGTCACATAGAAGCTAAGGAAGAATGCTTATCAGTACCAAGTGCCATAAAAACAGAATCAAACAAGGATTAATCTTGTTTTATCTTTCTCACAACAGGACCTGGTGTCAAAGATGCTTCATGTAGACCCTCATCAGAGACTGACTGCTGCTCTTGTGCTCAGACATCCTTGGATCGTCCACTGGGACCAACTGCCGCAATACCAGCTAAACAGGCAGGATGCGCCACATCTGGTAAAGGTGAGCATCCCCAGTCTGTCACTATTTTCCAAATGTCACTCTCTCTGTCACCCAACACCTTTCTCCTTCAGCCTGCATCTAGTTCTGGTATGGAGTTCTCTTACCTAGGTCACTTAAAAAGAAAAAAAATCAAGGTGTACCAAAACATCAGTAATGAACCATACGTAGTAGTACACATCTGTAATTCCAGCACTCAGGAGGCTGAGGCAGGAGGATTGCCATGATTTCAAGACGAGCCTGGGCAACATTGTGAGTTCAAGGCCAGCTTGAGCTATGGAGCTATGTCTCAACCTCCTCCCTCCAATATCAATATATCAGTAACAAAATTAAGGGTAACTTTTGAATTTTGTCGGTCTCCATAAGTAGGTTTATTCAGTATCAGTCATTACAGTTAAACTTATGGATTTTCTAAACTGAAAGAGCATGCCTTGCAGCTTCTCATGTTAAAGGATTACAAGACAAAAATTGAATAGCCCTAAGAAGAGTGAAGACTGGGTTTTAAGTCTATCCCTGTGCTCTCATATTGATTAACTCAAAGAATTTAACCAATGTTATTTTCATTATGAAACTGATAACATCTAGGTACTTTGGCATATGAACAAATTATGCCAATAAAACCCTATATTTCAGATTCGTGTGCATGTTATTTCTGTTGTTATATTTCCTTTTTTCAGGGTGCCATGGCAGCTACATATTCTGCTTTAAATCGTAATCAGTCACCAGTTTTGGAACCAGTAGGCCGCTCTACTCTTGCTCAGCGGAGAGGTATTAAAAAAATCACCTCAACAGCCCTGTGAAGTGACCTCAGTGAGATATTTGGTACCATGGTATAAGCTGATAGCACAAGTTCTGGCGACAGGTAGCACATATCTGAGAGAGACCTGCAAGCACACACTGTCCCAGCTGGTACCCATAATGCTGCTGCTCCTGCTGCTCCTGCTTTCGTCTCTTCTCGCTTTAAATGATTGTTAGCAAGTTAGATTTTCCTGGAGCTTTGGATGAAACATGATGAAGATATATTCACTGAATCAACAAGAAAAATAATGAACATACAAATACCACCTAAAATACACTGAATAAAGTACTCTACACCATATAGCATTATTTTTATAGAAAATATTTCATGTCCCTTAAATATTCTTTGTCAGTTATAGGGATGGACAGTTTATGTTAAGCACTTAGCTTAAACAATCCGTTTATATTAGCACTGTACCCCTTGTACCATCCAACATTTTGTATGTTTTTGTAAACAGTTCATATACAGTACATTTCTGTACTACTTTCTTTAATGTATACATGCCTTGTTTAACTTGGAATCTATTATTAATCAACTATTAAATCTGATTAAATGGTTCACCTCCAGTATTGTTGGAGAGCCCTAAAAATGGCCAGATTGTGGAACAGCTGTTGAATGTAACACTTTCAAAATGTACATAATCTTTTCCATGTCTGTTTCTCTGATTTGTTCTTTTGTTTGTTTCTTAAAGTCAGGTGCTCTGTCAGACTAACCTAGAAAGCTCTTTTGATAGAGAAAGTTATATGTATGTGGCATGAAATCAAGAATACATCTATGAAGTTAGTCTCTGTGTTTTGCAAATCCTTAGGGTCCTTTTTTCCTTAATTAAGGAAGTAGTCCTTGCACTTTTAATCTTCCATAGTATATCATTTGAGATTTTGCCAGTATACATCAAAGACCTTTAAAGTCATGCTAAAGAGGTTAGTGAAGAAAAATTTAACAACCAGTAATTTAACAACCAGATATTTTCTGTTTAAATAGATATTCTACATTAAACACTAATTGGAATGTAATAAAGGCCATGAGCCTCTACATGAAATTAGATTTAAATTTTCTTATGCTAGGGAAATAAAAGATTCTTGATTAAACAGTATCTATCCTAACTTGAAATCATACCTAAAGTAGGCCAAGTAAACATTCAGCATTATTTCCTAAATCTTTCCTGATGATAAAGAGCCTTTGACTTCAGAAATGATCAGTTTTCATAATGACCCCTGGATCTCTTAGATTACAGTATTCATTATCTACATCTGTCTTGCTGGTTTCCACAATTTTATCTGATGAAAGGAATTTCTATACCTGTCATTACCTGCATCTTTGCCAAGCTACCTAGCATATATCAGTATGTAATGTAAAATCATAGGAGCAAGGAAAAAATGATTTAACTTACCTCATCAGGAATGTGCCCAAATAAATCTAAGTCATGTACTAAGCCATTTACATCAGAAATATTCTCCTGCTAGAAGCTTTAACTCTTCCCCTAAAAACACAAAGCCAAGAAGAGTGCAATTTATCTGAATGTTTTTGAAACCACTTGTCATTCCTTAAATTCTCCTCTATGCAGTTAAAGAGAAGAAATCTATAACATTCCTTTTGCCTAAATGACATAAAATGATTATTGCATCGAAATCAAATATGTTTATATTCTCAGTGGAAAAATGTATAAGAGGAAGAGCATCAAAAGATCTAGTTAAAGTTTTTTGAAGTTTTGGAATATATGGACAACAATTAAGAAGCTACTTTCTGTTGCCTAGAAAGAAAATTGTTTGGTTTTTTCTCTGTTCAGTGTTTCAAACCGTGGTCATCCCAAATTCTCTAATTTTTGAAATTTTAATGTAACTAAGCAGAAATATATTTTCAGATCCTTGACACTGATGCTACCTATAATCACTTAAGTGTACTGTTCATCGTAGTCTCTTAGAACTAGAAGTAAGCATATAAATCCTTATAAATTACTTGATCAAGTTTTCTCATACTCCATATAAAGAACTTAAGACTCAAATCAAAGCCTAGAATCCTCAGCTTGTCCGCATTTACAGTAGTTTCTTTTTCCTCATAACACCATGCTACCTTTCCTTTATGTTATCACCTGACCAGTAGCTAAGTTTAAAAAAAAAAAACTATGTGTTTCTGAGGACAGTCTTCTACTTGTATATGATGCCAAGTTTAATTCTTTCAAGGATAATTGCCTTCTATGTCTAGTCAAGCTGCCAATTTTTTTGTAGAAAAGCAAGGTATATATTCACAAAATGGAAGGCTTTCTGCCTAAAAAGCAACTAATGGACAAATGATTTCATCAGTGATTCTGGTGTTCCCACTGCCTTTGGGCAATGATGTGCTGTAAATGTAGTACTTATGCTGGGTTAACCTTTCCATTAATTTCTCAAAGTCCAATTCCTGCAGCTTCTCTAGTTGAAGTATCAAGACCCCTAAAATATTCTGCTCTTCACCAGTTGCTGCCAGTTTCTGGGACTTCCCTCAGGAATTGTCAGTCTTAAAGATACTGTGAAAGAAGGAGCTAAACTATCAAGACTCTTACAGACTTCTTAATTTATAACAAAATAATATCAAAAATGATAGATTGTGTTTAGCATTGCCAAACACATACTAGAAAGTATGACCTTTACTGCTTTGTGTTTTGTCTTCCCCTTTTGAATGATAATAAGGTAAGTTTTTTGTCCCTTTTTATTTTTGCTTTTTATGAATCATTTCATCCTTCTGTTTCATAGAGATAGCTTCTTTCTGAGTACATCAGACATTTCATTTTAACAGATTTGATGTGAATATATTTATTCACAGGCAATCTCAAAAGTATAATAATTTTGGCAAACCCAAAGTAGAGATACCATGAAGCTAGCATGCAGGAAGTCACTCATCAGTGTCTGGAGAAGTGGTTGTGGCATGTATGCGATAGAGATTTCACATTTCCCATGCGGGGCACTCAAAAGAGGGGTTTGGGTCCAACCATTTGCCATCTGTTTTTAAGAAGTAGCTGCTATTGGGTCAAGGAATCTCAAAGGAAGTGGGGCTATTTGGGTGTGCCCTGTATCCTTAGCCCAAAAAAGAATTGAACAGAGCACCGGAGGGTGAGTGCAAAGGCTTCAAGAGAGGGCAGAATATGTTTAGTAGGAAAGAGACTGGGACAGGTCCAGCCTAGGATAAGTGTTGGCAGAAACGCATTCAAGATTTGGGGGCCTTGATATTGTGTTTAATCACCATGGAGATGAGCAATACACATGCCAACCTGGCTTTGGTAATCTATATTCCCTGGACTTTATAATGACCTACAATTTTTACACTTACATTGCAATATTTTTATAGAGTGAATTCTATCTTATGGTAGTATTGAACAGTTAAGACTTACGAATGTAAAGGATAAGGAAAGGCTTGTTTTCTGTGATTTGCAAATAGGTGGATTCCATGCTTGATCTTGGTGCTGAAACCAGGAGGTTCCAGTCTCGTCCTAGAGATCTGTCCCTCTGAAAGGCCCAACTTCCTGTGACTAACTTTAAACTGGACGTATACTTTGAGCCTTATTTAACTCACAGATGTATTGACTTAACTTAGTATTTTTTATTTCAACTAATGAAAATAGTCCTCTTTTCCACCCCAGGTTGCTTACATTTTGTTGGTCTCCCTAAGTGACTGTTGGTGGAGACCAATTAATGAAGGAATGAATTGATTTTCTTGAGACTGTAGTATTCTACAGAGCCACATTAAACCACTTTTTCCAGTGAAGAATCTACAGAATGATAATACTCAAATATGGATGGCCAAGAAGAATTTGTATCTACAGTGTGCTTTATGTATTCTTGACACTGCTGTATTCTGTGTGATCAAGTAACTTGTAACTGGTTCCAGTGTAACTGAGTGTTCTCAAACAGTTTTCTTAAACCTGGTATTACCATTGATGTCAGATTTACCACTTTGATTCCAGTCTTTCAACTGTTCATAACAGGGCATACCAAGGGTTGAGATAAGAGCCTACTTCCTACCTCTTAAGGCACTTTCCTCATTATTTTGCCATGTAACCTTGAACTGCATGATAAGCTGTTTAAATGTCCACGACTTCTCCCAGAGCAACTAGCAAAGTATATGACATTTTGAATAGAGATTAATGGAAAGGAAAATTTAGAGATTTAAGTTCAGAGGTGTAAACCTCAAAAAAAGGTCTTTAGAGCACATACCATTTGAGTACAGTAAGTGTAAACTTAGAAGAGAGTCACTATAACAGTCGTAAGTAGATTAGTTCAATATCTAATGGAAGTGAGCATCCTACTCCTATTATCACTATAAGTACTGAATGAACTGTATACTGAGTTTTTCAAACAGGTATTTAGAACTGTTAAATACAGAGCAAGGGCATAAGGATAAAGAGTTTGGTTTGTGTTCCTGTAAGTGTAGTTTACCATCTAAAGCTTTGTTTTTTAATTTTAAAAAAAAGCTTCAAAGTATTGCCATTCATTAGCATCCTTAGTGATTGTGGGTGATGAGTTTGTAACACTTAAAATTATATACATGTATTAGTTTATCTTAACTCTTGCCCTAAACAAAAGGGAAGATACACACCTGAGGGATGTAATTATTTTCCATTTTTGGCCATGGGTGGGAATGGGGTGGGGATCTACTTAAGCAGTTTTTAAAAAAGAAAAAAATCACAAATATTTTTCTACTATTATATATGATCTTACTTTATACTAGTTTCTCTCTAGTAAAGGCATGCCAGAAGCCTAAGGTACCATGTCACAAGTTCTTACATATTGTACCTTTTATTGGTGGTTAAATTGCATCAGATGCTTGGCACTGCTGCCATAATTATGAAATGCTTGTAAAGTATCAAATATCCCTGAATCCTTTAAATTGTTTTACTTAAGAGTCTAATCTGGGAAGTTTGCAAATCATACTATTAATGTGTAATCTAAGGTCTTTCAGATGTATCCAAGAATAATCCTGGAACAATATTGCTTGTATTCCTGTCATAGAACAGGTTTTGTAATCTTTAAAAGAAATGAAAATTTATATAATAAAGTTTCAAATAAATGCATGTATGTCCCTTTTATCAGATTATTTTGATTATATTATGATTAAACTCTTAAAATAGCAAATTCTATCCGAAGTGTATTTGTGAAATTGTATTGCTAGAATTTAAAACAGAAATATTTCTGCGTTAGGAAGTACAAAATAATGTTGCTGTGCATGTCTTTTTTTTTTTTGCTGTGCATGTCTTGTTCTCCTCATGATTTGTCAGATTCACGTGATACATTTTACCAGACACCATTAGTGATTCAAAGGATACAAGGTAATCAGCAGGCAAGGGTGAAACATTGTTTTTTTGAAGTTCAGAACTACTGAACTTAGCTCCCAACATGCCCCTTTTTCTCCCTCATTCTAGTGTATTTTGGATTCAGAATTTAATGGCAAGTTTCCTTTTAAGCATTCTATGAGGAGACCTTGTTCAAACAAAGGGAGTCATTTGTTTTTGCAACATCCATTCATTATTCATTGATGTTCATTATTTACCCAATTTAATGAGCCCCAGTCATACCTCATAAATGTAAAAATTCCAAGTTTTACCAAAACAAAGTCACCTTCAAGTCCAAGTGTATCTTGTTAAAAGCATTGTGAAAGGACTTTCCCTTTTCTTCTTGCTAGTGAATCTCATTAGCATGTTTGAAAGGAAATTTGAGGGTATTGATTTCCGATAGGGAGTATGTCATATAGGCCAAAAATGAGTCCTTTCTTTCTACTTGAATTTTTTAGTACTTTTATATTAAGTGTCACAGACTGGGTGGCTTAAACAATAGACATTTCTTTTTTCAAAGTTCTGAAATCAGGAAGTCCATGATCAAGGTACCTGGCTCTTTGAGGCAACTCTTCAGCTCTCTCGTGGCCCCTGCCTGCTGCCACTTCTGTGGTTGATTCTGTGGGCAATACAAGCTGCTGGTGCTCCTTTTCTTTTTTCTTTCATTTTATTTTGAACCCAGGGCCCCTTGCCACACCTCAGCCCATTCTTCATTTTTAAGGATCTTAGTAATATTGCATTAGAGCTCTAACCTAATACTCTCATTTAATTCAGTCACCTTCTTAAAGGCCTTCTCTCCAAATACTGCAATAATTAATCTTGAGGAACTGGGAGTTGGGACTTCAACATAGGAATTTGGGAAGACACAATTCAGCCCATAACAGCTGATTTAAAGGAACTATGCACTTGAATTAATTTGCACTTGATTCAGGGTACAATATGGAGTGTATCTATTTGGCATCATACTAGGACAGTGTAAGAATGTTTTCTGTCAATTTCTAAGAGATTACCACAATGGAAATTCATTATGGCTCTGGAGGTCAGAGGTCCAATACAGGTTTCAGTGGGCAAAAATCAAGGTTTTAGCAGGCTATTTCCAGAGGTTCTAGGGAAAATATGTTCCTTTTTCCAGTTCTTGAAAGCAGCCTGCATTCCTTGACTGTGGTCATCTTTTCTCCGTCTTCAAAAGTAACAATAGGGTTGGATATGTAGAGCAGTGGTAGAGAGCTTGTCTAGCATGTAGAAGGCACTGTGTTTAATCCCCAGCATGGGAGGAAATAAAACAGTAGCAATAATGGTTTAGTTCTGTTTACATGCATCTCTGACCCCTCTCTTCTGCCTCTTCCTTTTTTTTCTTCTTAAATTTTTAAGAACTCATGTAATTAGATCTGGTTTACCCAAATAATCAGAATATTCACCCCATCTCAAGGTTAACTGATAAGCAGCTTTCATTGCACTTGCAACCTTAATTTTCTTTTGCCATGTGAGGCAACATATTCACAGTCTACAGGAATTTGGATTTCAATGTGGGCATTTTTGGTGTTCATTAGTATCAAGGCTGCCTTAGGAATCAGGGCAGATATTCTAAAGAAGCAATAAATATCCTGAGACCTTAAAAGGGAAAAGGGGAATGCTAGAATAAATTATACTCTACAGAGAGAATTGAAGGCACTCAAGAAAATAAGTTATGTGTGACTGGAGATTAAAGTAAGATATATAAGAAAAGCAAGACATGAGGCTCAAAAGATGGAGGCCAGACTGTCAAAAGGTTTAATCAATCATATGAAGGGATTTGAATTTTATCCTCATTATTGAGTTTGGGTTGTTGGCGTTCTCTTTTTGAGGTGAGGACTTACTATGTTGTCCAAACTGGACTCTGATTTGCAATTCTCTCACTTCAACTTCCTTGATAGTGGGGGTTATAAGTGCACACCCTTGCACCCAACTGTCCCCTTTCTTTATTTCCTTTTCTATACAGACTGAACCTCATGGTCTCAAAATTGATCATCTGAACATTTTTCTCAGAAGCACCCTGAATTTTCTTACATCTTTGCCTTTATACTGCACCCACCAAGCAAAACTCAAATCTTGTATCATTTTGGCTAACATGAAGTAGTGCTGAATACCACTACTCTATATTAGTCTATATGTAGTTTTGGATACTATGTTGGAAGAAACCATATAGTTTTGCAAGCTGATACCACTGGAAGCTTTTGTTTTCTAATCTCATATAAGTTATCAGTGCCATTAGTGTTTTATTTTTCCTCGGTTAGATCGTTTTCCTATTTTTTTTATTGAAATACAATGCAGAAACATGAAGTCCACCCATTTAAAATGTACAACTTAATGGGTTTTAGTGCACTTACTCTTTTTTTTTCTTTACAGTACAGGGGATTGAACCCAGGATGTTTGCTTTCAGCTACATCTCCAGCCTTTTCATTCATTCATTCATTCATTTTCAAGGCAGGATCTCACTATGTAGCCCAAGCTGGCCTTGAACTCACTATGTAGGCCAGGCTGGCCTCAAACTTGCAGTGATCCATCTGCCTCTGCCTCTTGAGTGGTGCGATTACACACATGCACCACCATGTCCAGCTTTATTTTGTATTTTGAGACAGGATCTAAGTTGCTTAACTCCTCAGGCTAGGCTCTAACTTTCACTCCTCCTGCCTCAGAGTATACCATTCCATCCAGCTCCCTACAGTCTTCACATAGAAACCACAAGGATTTCTTTGAAACCTACTGAGAATCACAACAAATGATCTGATCTTGCCTCTCTGATTTTGATCTTATCTCCCCAAGATAAAATCTTATCTCTTGCTTATCTCCTCTTGGCTCACTACATCCACACTAGCCTTTGTGCAATTTTTTCTTTTCCTTTCCCTTTTTTTTCTGTTTTATTTTTTGTGACAGGGTCTTGCCTTTGAACTCACTACATAGCCCACCAAGCTGGATTCAAACTCACTGCACTTCTCCTGCCTAAACCCCCCAAGTGCTGGGATTACAGGTAGGCACCACCATGCCCGACATTTTTTAATTTTTTAGGCAGGATATTATTATTGTTGCCCAGGATGGTCCTGAACTCTTGGGCTCAAGCGAGCCTCCTGTCTCAGCCTCCTGAGTAGCTGAGATTACAGGTGTGTGCTACCATGCCCAGCTCATTCTCACTTTCTTGCTTGCTTGCTTGCTTTCTTTTGCTTT
This sequence comes from Dolichotis patagonum, assembly GCA_004027295.1. Classification (NCBI taxonomy): domain Eukaryota; kingdom Metazoa; phylum Chordata; class Mammalia; order Rodentia; family Caviidae; genus Dolichotis; species Dolichotis patagonum. The sequence goes on along the minus strand of PVJX010002818.1, from coordinate 60,978 downwards.
GCTTTTTCTTTCTTCCATTTTTTAACACAGAATCTTGCTCTGTAGCTTAGGCTGGTTTGGGACTCACTATGTAGTCCTGGCTGGCCTCAAACTCGAAATCCTCTTGCTTCAGCCTTCCGACTGCTGGGATTACAGGTTTGTGCCACCATATCTGACTTTGTTATTTCTTGAACATGTCAAACATGCTTCCACTGAGGGTCTTTGCCCTTTGTGTTTTCTCTGCCTACACATTTTCCCCACATGCCTACATCATTTATCTCCTTCCTTATGATTCTCATGATTGGTTAGCTGTGGGAACCACATTATAGCAGAGAAATGAAGCTTGACATTTATTTTCTCCTTTGAGGCTTTATATTAGGTAATTGACAGAGACTTTTGGGTTTAAACATTTAGACTTCCTGACAGTTGAAGTGTAACTGATTATTTATTGTGTACTAGGCACAATTGCTAAACAGCAAATGCATTATATCAGTTTAATTACTGCAATGATCCAATATCATCAGTATAATTCCTACACCTAATTTACAGATGGGAAAATTGAGGCTTATAAAAAGATTAAGTAAATTGTCCAAAATCATAGAGTAAAAATGTTCTACAGAGTTTGGATTAGAGCCCAGGTCCCTGTAACTCCAAAGTCCAATTTCATAATCACTTGACCTTGAAGCAAAATTTAAATAAATTTCATAAAGACATCCTTTCATCCTTAATTGCATAAATCCCAAAACACTGCAAGCAGAAAGAAAAATGACTTTTGGATGCCCCGTCATCTCTGTTTGCCTCTGAGAAGTACATCTGTCATTGGGTTTCTAAACTTCAGCTCTATTGTCATTTTGTGCTGGAGCTAGGGTTGTATTGTGCATTGTAGCATGATTAACAGCATCCCTCTGCCCACTGGATACAAACATCAGTGCATCTCCCCCAGTTTTGATAACCAGAAATGTCCTACAGTGATAAAGAATGAAACTGTAGCACAAAAGAGGAAGGGTGCAAACAAATTCATTTAAAAGATACAAACATAAAAATTGAAAGATAAAAAGGCAAAAAAAGTAAAAGATACAATAAAGGCAAGGACATAAAGCTCCCACTAGCCGGGAGGGGGTTCTGACTAGGATATCCACAAGGGCTCTTTGTCTAGAGGTTTTTAAAGGGTTTAGAAGGGAGCTTGAGCTGTTATATAAGCAATATAAACTCTACCCTATAGGAGACTACCTATTTCTTAAAGTCCAATCTATGCAGTGTCCACACAGGGCCCAAGCACCCTTGAGCAATGGCTTGCCTGATCATGCTATGGGGAGGTTCTGGACAACTGAAGAACACTTGACAGATGTTTTTGTTAAGATCCCTGGAGGATCAGAACTAAGCAGACTCACACTTGGACTTCTTGACTCCATTTTAGGGATGCTGCCCTTCCTACCTAACAGAATCCTAACTCCTGTCTCACTAATTCCCATTATAGTAGGATATTTAACAGCATCCCTGACCTCTGGGCACTACATGCAAACATTACTGACTCTCTCCCCTAGTTGTGACAATCAGAAATATCTCCAGACACTGCCATATGTCCCCAGTAGAGAATTACTGTGTTAGATGACTTTGTCAGATCTGGGGGACAAGTGCCACTGATGTTGTCTGTGCAGCCCACTGGGACTGTAAACTCAGTCCCAATAAAAAAATAATTAGAGGTACAAAGTTGCTTTCTTTTTCTTCTTTATCCGTACCAGGGATTGAACTCATGACCACTTGCTTGCGAGGCAGGCACTTATGCCGCTGAGCTAAATCCCCAGCCCCTAGAGGTACAAAGTTTAACAAAAAGAAGACATTTTATTTGTAAAGTGAAAAAGGAAGGGGAAAAGGGAAAAGATAGCCACTTTGGAAAGGAAGAATCAGAATAGGGAGCTCTGGAAGGATGGAAGACTTATGGGCCCTTCGTTCCCAGCTGCTTTTAAAGGGAGAGTCAGAGACTCTCCAACTCCCTAGAATTTGCCATAACTGGATTGGCTTTCAGGCACCTCTACCTACCATCATTTCTTCCAGTGATCTAAATGTAGCTTCTTTCTGTCTGTTTACTTGTCCTTGACCTACCTGTTAAGGCCTTACCTTTGGGTTAGGTGACTAGATGGCAAGGGAGGTACCTTACCTATGCTTAGCTCAGAGTTAGTAAAGGGGGCATGTGGACATCTAGTGTACTCTGTAATGACCCTAGAATGAATAATACAGTGACTCTCACGTGAACACACACATATCTATAGTGGATTGGTTTATTGTTTGTGTACCTGGCTTTCTCTGTGTCCTGCCTGTCAGTTCTTTTTCTGGCCTCTTGGTGCAAGTCCCAAGGTCATTTGGTGCCTTTCCTTATCTAGTTTTTCTTTCATTTCCTACTCCCATCCTTGACCTGCTTACAAAAGGAATTTCTCTGGTAAAATTTGTTTTTAACTCCTTCTAGTCAGGATTAGCTGGAAGACCTAATAAGGCCCCTATTCTATTTTTTTTCATCCACAGACCCCTGCCCTTTCAACTATACTTTATTTATCTGTCATCTAAGTATGCCCACTTCCCTAGATAGATGATGTTAAAATCTTACTGTTTGCAGAAAGATTATTTATTTAAAATACATTTACTTTGAATTGAAACTATTCACCCAGCCAGCTGTGTAGCCAAATGTAGTTTGTTTAGCAGTGCCATAACCAAGTATAGTACCACAAACTGGGTGGCTTAAGCAACAGAAATTTATTTTCTCACAGTTTTGAAGGCTAGAACCCTAAGATCGAGGAACAGTTTCTGTCTTATGAGGTTTCTCTCCATGGCTTGTAGAGAGAACATGGCTGTTCTCTCTCTTTATGACTGAATTTCTTTTTCTTTTCTTTTCTTTTTTTGGTTTTTTGAAACAGTGTCCAGCTATGTAGTATAGGTTGGCCTTGAACTCACTATGTAGCCCAAGCTGGTCTCAAACTTGTGGTGTTTTCCGCCTCAGTCTCCCAAATGATAGGATTACAGGTATGCACTACCATGCTTGGTCTAATATCTTTTTTTTTAAGGATACCAGTTATACTGGATTAGTCCTAGCCTAATGACCTCATCTCAATGTAATCATCTCTTTAAAACCATATCTCCAAATACAGTCGTATGCTCAGGTTCTGGGGGTTAGAACTTTCATATATGCATTTTGGAAGGGCACAGTGGGGCCCTAACACCAAACTTAAGTCTTGTTTTCTTTTTCTCTTTCTTTTTGCCTGGAAGTCTTGAGCATCCACGTTGAACCAGACATTCTGTTAAGTGCTGGTAATAAGATGTGGTCTCTGCCTTGGAGGGTTTGCAATAAGGTAACCAAGCTAGATATTTAAAAAGTAGCAACAAGTTTCATGGAAATGTGCTTTGGTAATGGATGACAGAAAGCCATACCCCTTCCCATCAGGTTCCCAGACTGGCTAGGCAGGTCAAAAACCATGCTAAATGTGAGCTAACTCTGAAGTTAATGAGTCAGCAACTTGTCAAACCTCGAGAAGCAGGTTTGTTACAAAGCAAGAAAGGGGAAGGCCAATCAGGAGCCAGCGCTAATTCAGCCCGCCCCTTACTGTGGCCTAAGTCCCGCCTATTTTCTCTGGCCTCTCCCCCACCCGCCCCTCCTCCCTCTATGTCCAATCCGGCGGCCGCAGGGAGAAAGCGTCTCCCTAGCCTGTAACAATAAGGGTCAGTTGGCCACGCCTGCGCCGTGGAGCCAGGGCGGGGATGGGGCGGCAGTAACAGGGTTGGGTAGGCGGGTAGAGGACTGGTCTCACCGGTGGCGGGAGGCGGGGAAAATCAACGCCAGCTGCCTCGACGCCATTTGCTGCTGCTGAGCGTGGGCGCTAGCGGATCTCGGTAGATCTAGCTCAGTGGACCCTCCCGCGCACGCTACTCGGCCTCCAGCGCTAGCCTAGCCCCACGCGGTCCTTCGCTGCACCCGTCGCATCCCTCGTCCACGCCGCAGCCACCCGGGAAGAAGTCAGAGACGCTGCCTCGCCGTCGGTACCACCATGCCCAAGAATAAAGGTAATGCCGCCTGGACCCGGGTCTATGGCTAGGCTCCGCTTGTTTCCCCGGCCCTGCCCACGGCCTTCGAATCAACCCAAGCCCCAGTGACCTTCCTGCCTTCCCGCCCTGCCTGCCTGGGGCTGGGTGGGCCGCGTGCGACTCTGAGCTGAGAGAGGAGGGGAAGTTACTAGTGTTGCCCAGTTTAATCACATTGGGGTGGAGTCGACGCCATTTTTGTGGGGCCTCCCTTGGGAGAATGTGGGCTTTTGCCCCTGATTCGCGCCAGGCTACGGAGGCGCGTTAGGGACCTGAAGGGACACCGCCACTGGACCTCCTGGGCGTCGCAGATGAGTTCCTCCTTTAGTTTTACTGGGCTTCGGAGTTTAATCCCCGCGAGCAGTTCTAAACTTTAAAAAGATCACGTCTTCTCTTGTGCTCATCTGGTACTCCTGCATGGGCTGATTTATCCACAGTGTTCAGTATTGTTGAGGCTGTCCTTTGGTCCCTTTAAACAGCGGGCGATGCCTTGAGACATTTTTTCTCCTTAATGCATTAAGATTTATCCGTAGGGGCTTTGCTACATTTCTTTACAGGGACTTGATTTATATTAACCTAAGTTCGCTACTTTTGTTCCACATGTATCATGATGGGAATAAAACTGTGCTAAACATGCAACAAATTATTAAGATTTGGGGGTAAGTGTATTGGGGATTTCCAAAATAGAAGACTTCGCCAAAGTTAAAGGAGAACACTCCTAAGGAAATTCACCTTATTATAGACTTAACCGTGTTTCTGTTAGTTCTAATATCCTTAGGATTTATCGAAGAAAATTGTGCGAGTAGAAATAGGGAAAATAGTAATTCCTACAGGAGAGGAGGAGCATATCAGAAGTTTCCTTTGAGTGTTCATCTTTAGGACCTTCCCTGACTCAGGCCTGCTTGTGAAATCTACTTACTAATTGATTGGTGCTGGGGATTCTTCCTCATTTAGTCTTTGTAGACGTCATTACTTACATCCTTCGGGATACTCCCATCAGTTGTATCAACGACTTGGTGCAGTCCTCTCAGGCCACTCAACAATGCTGCCCTCAGAAATCAAACTTCCAGATCTTTTTTGTGGCAAGAATTTTTACTACTAATTAATATAGGAAAGATGGTGTGATAGCATAGCATTTTCTTTCTTTTTTTTTTTGCACAGCATTTTCAAAGTCTTACAGTTTTTCTTTTAATCTGTAAAATCGTTTATTTGGAAATGGTAGTTGGATTACATAAGTAGATATTTTATTCTCATCTTCATTTCTGCTGATGAAGTACCCAGTTCTTTCGCTAGGCTGTAAACTTTAAATTTTGAGACAGTCTCACTATGTAACCCAGGGGCTGGTGTGAACTCACTATGAAGCCCCAGTTGGTCTTTAGCTTGTGGAAATGCTCCTGCTTCAGCCTCAGGAATGCTGGGATTAAAAGTGTACCTCACCATGCTTTGCTGAAGGACAGGAATAGCATCTGTTTTAATTATATTGGATTGTTATTATTTGAAATTTAGGAGATGCTCAATAAATATCTTTGGACTAAGTCATCTCCCTTCTATCATTGATGCCACCCTTAGGTAAATAATAGGTTCCCCTTTGGTTGCAAGGGGACATGACTTCTGCACTAAGTTACATCTAGTTCATTAGCTTCTTGCCTTGCTTAAGGAAGATTCCACATGGGAATTTCTGCCGAATACATCTGTTTGATTTAAAAGGAGAATCTGAGAATTTTAATTTAGTTTAGTGACTATTCTTATTTTGGTTAGAGGAGGGGTACTTTTCTAAGACTTCTGAATTTTATGAAATTTGGTAATACAGAAATAAACTTACACTTACTTTCCTGTCTTCATTGGAAAGTCCAGAAGCCTTGTAAATGTAATCTTATGGTTAACACAAGTATGGTTAAAAATTGCTGTGGACTATGTGTTGCGTGACTTTTGAATTTATTCTTACCAGTTTATTTCCTCTAGAAATTCTTAGAACGCCATCCTCAAATGAGGAAAAGAGACATCCTTTGGCCCATTCACAAGGACCATGTGGAGTGAGGTGCTCCTGCTCTTTGAAATGGTACTCCTATGATTTTAAGATCACCACTCTTCTAGGATGTATGAACTACACTTGATTGGTTCACTTGAAGGCTTGCTGTCTTAGTTACTTTGCTGTGTTTGCTGGGACACCCAAAGTTAAAAAAGGGGGAAAGGTTTGTTTAGCTCACAGTTGGTGGACCTAAATTTCAGTCCATAATCAGCTGGCTCCAAGGCAGGGTGTCATGGCACAGGGGCAACACTTCAAGGCAGCAGAAGACAACAAAAACACCCAAGAGCAAAAGGAGGAGAGCAAGGCTCTTTCTCTCCCTTGTATTGTATGTATACAGGCTCTCCACCCTGGGGTGGATCCTGTAAACCTGCATCACCCCCAGGGCCTCCTCTTACAAAGGATGAGGATGTTTACATAGGGAGGACCCTGGCTCCCTGCTGAGTGGCTTAGTTTAAGCTTAGTCTAAACTTCTCAAAAACTGAATCAGTGTATCAACCATTACACTTGTTGAACTGTGGCATGTAACTCATTGAACAGATCAAATATGATCCTGGCCCTAGTGCAGTTTGCACTTTGTTAAGTTAAAGATCTGGCCTGCATAATGGCTTGAATAATTCTAAGAAACCAGTTTTGGTGTGCCTTAAGAATGTCTGAAATAATGGAATTCTAAGGATTAGGATGGATCAGGAAGTTGACAGTAGCACCTGACAGTAGCAGACAAGAATGTGAGACTGCCCCAGGAGGGAGGAAGTGCACCGATTGAAGAATTTAGATGTCTGGAATGGGGGAGAGCTTTTCTAGCATGTTCCAGACCCTGGGTACAATTCCCAGCACTGCAAAAATAATAATTTAGATGTCTGTGTTTGCGATGGCCACGAGAATGTTCTGAGTTGTTGACTTTTTGCTGCTTCCCAGTTCTTCATCTACACCTTTGTTGTCACTGCCACTTAGAGCCTTTTACGAAACTTTTCAGAGTGACTGCTAGTGTGGTTTAGGTTGTAGAGTGGGAATGTAATACTGTGGAGAAGTACCCAAATGTGGGAACTAAGAACAAAAAAGGACTGGGTGTGAATGTGATCACCCCTGCTTACTGACTAATCTTAAGTGATTTCTCTGAGGTGAATTTATTGTTAAACTGGAAGTAAATGTCTGTTACGATCTCATGAGATGATTGTGACAACTAAGTGGGTGACATTATTACCCAGTGCTTATCAATATGGTTACTAGGGTCATATAACAAACAAGATTGTTGAGGACCAGCTTTGTGAAAAGAAGATAAAGTGAGGGTTGCTTTGGGGAGTTGTTTTGGTTTGTTTTTGAGACAGGTTCTCACTATGGGGTTCAGGCTTCCCTTGAACTCACTATGCAGCCCAGGCTAGCAACTTGCAGTGATCCTGCTGCATCAGCCTCTTAGGTGCTGAGATTAACCGGTGTACCGCCATGCCTGGCTGGTAAATTTTTATTCAAAATTGAGCTTGATGACAGGCTTATGAACTGCAGTTGTACCATCAGAATGTCATATATAATCATACAGTGTGTAGCCTGTACAGATTGGCTTCTTTCAGTTAGCAGTGTCTTTTCAGGGCTTAATAGCTTCTTTTTATCACAGAACAATACTCCATTGTGTAGATGTTCAGTTTATCTCTTCACCTACTGAAGGATATCTTAGTTGCTTCCAAATTGGGGCAATTAGCACTTTGCTTTGTAACTTCAAATATCCAGTGTATGCTACACCCTATAAAACTCAAACTCTTGGAGTTGTTGGAATTATTCTGTCACCACAAAAATCAATGTGTTTGTTCAGTGACAGTTTTATAAAATTTATCAAGACCCAGTGTATTTTGGTTGTGGAATGAGAGCACAATAATATGGAGAGGTAATCTAATGCAGGAACAAGGCACAGTAAAGGATTAAGGGGTGAATACAGCTGCCTCCGCTTTGGTCATAATTTTAAGTGAATTATCTAATTTCTCTGAGCTTCAGTGAACTTACTGATGATAATTCAAGAATAAATGTCATCTCATAGGATGATCATCATGCCAACTAAGTAGACAGCATTGTAGTATAATAGTTCAGAGTGTCACTAGTCATATAACAGAAACAAGAATGGCAATTAAGTAAAAGGAAGTAAACTTGAGGTTGTTAGGGTTGTTTGTTGAGACAGGGTCTCACTCACTAGATAGTTTAGACTGGCCTTGAACTCACTATGTAATTCAGGCTGGCCTTGAACTTGTGATCCTCCTACCTCAGTGCTAGAATTATAGGCATGGCACAACACCCAGGACAAATTGAGTTTCAAGTGGAAATTTCAACAAGTATGGTATTCTCTTATAACAGGTTGAAGAACATCCGTGCTCTGTCCATTCTTCTTACTTCATTTGGGAAACATCAGGTTCCTTGTAGAGGGCCTGGCTTCAGAAAGCATCCAAGCTATCAGCTTAGGAGAATTTTTACATGATATGATCAAAATACATTTAATATTTAATTTATGAGAAATACCACAGTAAAAGACGCATCATGAATCTCCCTCAAAATACTCCCCCCTCACTTACAGCATGCTTATCCCATCATTCTTGCCACTTTATGAATCCATTCTGAAAGTCCTCTTTCATGAGGGGTTTTACAGAGTGGCAAAAATGATGGGATGAGAGTGTTTGAAGCCAGGGGTTGAAGGGAGAGTAGGAGGAGGTATTCTGAGAGGGGGGTTAATGACACTGTGCCTTTTACTACAAAAAATATTTAAATGTAAATATATTTTTAAATCACAGCATGTATGTCATTACAGTTTTATTTGGAAAAATCATGTGCTAAGGTATGTTTTTTTCTTTATACTGTACTTTTATATAATATATGCTATTTGTTAGTCGTTTTTCTCAGAGAAATTCCATGCAGCGGGTAGGGTTGTATATTAACATTTAATATGATGGATGATTATAAATTAAGAGAATTGACTAACCAAATTAGATGAATTTGTAAATTGAAATAATTTTAAAAGGTAGTTTTATAAGCCTTAGTATAGTTTTCTATTCATACTGTTTTGCACATACTTGATGTCTTTTCCTCTTCTTTTCTCTTAACCATTAGGTAAAGGAGGTAAAAACAGACGCAGAGGTAAGAATGAGAATGAATCTGAAAAAAGAGAATTGGTGTTCAAAGAGGATGGACAAGGTAAGTGCTTGTAACATTTTTTCTTTAAATATGGAATTCAGTCTCCAAATTTATTTATTTATTTATTTAGTTAGTTATTTAGTTATTTTTTGGGGGGTGCCGGGGATCAAACTCACGACCTGGTGTTTGCCAGGCAGACACTTATGCCATTGAGCTAAACCCCGAGCCCTGGTCTCCAAATTTAAAAGCAATCCTATTGAGAATCCTGAGCTGTTAATCTCATGTCCCATTTGCCTTTCTCTGTTTCTCATTTTTTATACTTCTCTAGAGCCTTTCTTTCAATAATCTTCCTTCTTGGTCCTATTAAGACTGCATTGAGAATTAATGGAATTTCTGAAAAACTGCAGGTTTCCTTGTTTTGTGTGAACATCTGTGTTACAATTAAGAATGATTTCTACAGTTCAGAAAGGATCCAGCCTTGAAAGCTATGGTTGACAATTGCATGATTTAGTGAACCTTTTTGACTCTAAACAGTGCTACACAGTGTGTTCAGTAGACTGGATAATTGAAGGATGAATCCAAAGTCTCTGCATTCTCCATTGCCATTAGGGTATGACTTCATAAAATACAAAAAATAAAACTGAGCATTTGATCTTTTTAGAGTGGTTAAGACCTAGATACATAACACTAATAAATTCCGACCAGATCACTTGCTTTTTTCCCCTATATTTGAGTGATTTTAAGCCTACAGAAAAGTTGCATCTTACTACAGTTAGCTCCCTAAAGCTTTCATCATTCACTCACACTGAGACATGCTTGCGTGTGTGTCAAACATTCTCACACATCATGATCAGGTAATTTAATGTTAATATGGTATTATCTAGCAGAATGTCTATGTTTTAGTTTTCCCAATCTCTAGCACTTTTCCAGAGAGCTTTTTTGTCCCCTTCAGTATTGGGAATTCAACCCAGGGCACTCTGAGTTATATCCCCAATGGGTTGTTCTTTAAGGCAAATTCTCACCAGTTTCCCTAGGCTGGCCTAGAACTTGTGATACTGCTGCCTTACTCTTGAGTAGCAGGGATTACAGGCATACACCACTGTGCTCAGCTTTTGTCTTTCTATACAACTTTTGGTGGCTGTATTCATGCTGTACGTACAAGCTGCTAAAAAATGAAATATGTTTTCTGGCTAAAAGACTTTTTTCTTAGTCATTCTTGCCTCCATTAACAGTTGAGCTTATTGGCACACAATGCTTTTTCTTCATATTTTTTGTCTACTTTAGAAGGAGAGGCTGCCAAGCATCTTGAGGTGCTAGGTTCACTGCAGCATGAATAACTTTTGCATGTCAACCCCACAGTTGAGTTTTTTTACATGTTATTGGATAGCCTCTTTATAGCAGTCTTAACAAAGTACCTAAAGGGTCTAAAGCGATGTGGCTGGTATGTCCCCTGAGTGCCATCACCTCCAGATCTCATAGTCACCTTCCTGGTGTTTTCCATTTGCAGTGCAATTAACAAAGACATTGTTAACATTAAGCTACTTACACTAAAATTTCTATGAGATTTGCCTCTAAAGATTCTGAGGGAAAACAAAATTGGACAAGGATTGGAATGGGAGAGATCGATAAAGTATGATGTATATTTTGGAACAAGCCACCTTTGATCTCTGGACTAGAGCATACCATCATGAAGACAGTAGTCATTCTATTTACTCAAAATGAGCAGATAATTGTATGTCTAATAGCACAGACAGGTTGTAATACAAACAGCATTACAGAGTCTTGGTTTTTTTCTCTGCCATTAAGTAGCTTGGTGTTTAATTCTCTTGTACATATTTATACATTGACTGCATGTATTTATTCCCAACCAATACAACCATGTGGTCTTACTTGTCAATTTTGCATGGACTTTTTAAGTTGCTTTTATAAAAAATCAAGGAATATCCCATATTCTTTATCTCCTCTCCTCCAGAATATGCTCAGGTAATCAAGATGTTGGGAAACGGGCGATTAGAAGCAATGTGTTTTGATGGCGTGAAGCGGTTGTGTCACATTAGAGGGAAATTGAGAAAAAAGGTAAATGGGGAGATTTGTTTTAGTCTAATAAATATTTGGTTGCAGGTGTGAGGAATGTATATTCATGTGTCTGTGTGTGTTTGCACCTGGGCATGCTGGAGATTGACTGCAAGACCTCTTGAATGTTAAGTACAAGCCGCACAGCTAAGCTGCAGTACATTCCCAACTCTCTATCTTTACAGTTTTGATGGGCTCAAGAGTTTACCTTGAAGTCAAAGAGCAAAATCCCAAAGGTCATTTTATATAGATACCATTGTTTAAGGAATCATTTGCATCACCTATGTTGTATTCCTACCCAAAATATGTAACCAGATTCTGAATCATGAGGCAATAACCAGCAAGTCCAAATTGAAGATCATTCTGCAAAACAAATAGCTTCCATTGTAATAAAATGCTAATATTATGAAAGGAGAAAAGGCTGGGTAACCATTCCAGTTTTAAGGATAGTTAAAGGGCCCTTGTTTGGATTCTAGATTTCCTGTTAAGATGATAGCTGTAAAGAGTTTTGAGAAAATTTAAATAAGAATCATATTGTTTGAAAGTCCAAACTCTGTGGCTAGGGATGGAGCCTACTTTGCAGGTCTCTTTGTTCAATCACCAGCACCAAAAAAGTCCCAATTCTGATTTTGAAGGTTTGGTAATATCAGTCCTTCTGTTTCTAAGCTAAAACAGTTTTAGTACCTATGTATATGTAATTAGGTGAAAGAGACAGATGATAGAACTATGTAGTTTTCTATTATATGATAACTACTTGGAATGGTATTTATTCATGATCTTAACTTTTCATTACTAAACTAATCAGGTTACTCTAGAATTTGATTCTTCATTTTTATTTTGAGTGTAACATTTGGTGACTTCTTTTGTAGGTTTGGATAAATACCTCAGACATCATACTGGTTGGTCTCCGAGATTACCAGGTAGAAATTACATTAAAAGTCTTTGTTGTTTACTTGCTTGAATTTGATGAGCCATTTCTTTATCACTATTAGTGCATGTTATGTATCCAGACTGGTGGGTTACATTTTATCATATTCATACATGCATGTAGCATACTTCGATTATTCATCCCCATAACATCCTTTCCTTTTTCTTTCTCCCTCACCTCTCTTTTCTGCCTTTTCCTTTCTCTAATGTAGTTGTGTTTTAGACATTGTGCTAGGTGCTCCAGGGATTATAGCTTCCAAATGTCAGTGTATGTAGTCAACACAAAATTTTTATTAAGGTAAATTGTCCCCATTTTTTATATTTAAAGGTTCCCACCTTTTTTGGTATGAGTCTATTACATAGTGTTGATTTTATTTAATTTTACTCGGTAAAACAAAAAAAAATCTTACAATGGACCCTTTCCTCAATTTTTAAAAACTTAACTGTTTTGTAGATAAAAATCTGGGAACCATTATTGTTGGGAATACCACAGTCATGAGTCAAGCTCCCTTCTCTCAAAAGGCATATAGCTTGGTATTAGAGTAAGAAAAGCATATAAGTAACTATAATACATACATGGTGTGATTCCAGTATGTACTATAGTGTAGATGTGCACATGGGAAAGAAAATGATCTCTAATCACAGCCATGACTTTATATTCATTTTGAATATGAGGTTTGTTGATGTCCACCTGTTGGAACTCATCCCCATTTGATAATATCTGTATTTTTATACCCTTGGTTGCACTCTTGATTTTTTAACTTATATTCCAGAATAACAATTTCATCTGAGTGGCACCCACCTAAAATCTTAGCACTCTGGGAGGCTGAGGCAGGATTGAGAGTTTGATCCCAGCCTGGGCAATTTAGTAAAATAAAATAAATAATAAAAGGACTGGGAATGTAGCTCAGTGCAAAGTTCAATCCGCAATACCAAAAAAAAGAAGAAAGAAGGAAAAAGAAATAAATCTACAGTTTAAATCATTTGGTTCTCAGTTGTGGGCATTTGTGCCTAGCAGGGCACATTGTCAGTGTCTAGAGACACTGTCATAATGGGGAGTGTTGCTGGCGTCTAGTAGATCGAGGCCACAAGTGATACTGAACAATTCTGTGTAATCTCGCATGATCATCTGTGACCCTGCTACTTACAGGGTAGTCTATAGTATCACTATCTGGGAACTTGATAGAAATGATTCTCGTCCCCCATCCCAGGCTTCCTTAATCAAATTAAGGATGTTGGCAAGATCTCCATGGGCTTCCATACATTTCATGATTTAAAAAGTTCTGGTCTGAATGATACTGCTCTTAATTCAGTTTTCTCCCTTAGCTGAATTTCTTTTCAAATGGAGAAGTGTAAATATTTTAAAGCAGTATTCCTCAGACATTGCATCAGAAATACCTAAAGAACTTCTAAAAACTAAATTGGGCTTCATAACCACTAATCTTCATGAAACGTGAAAATTCCAAAAGATTCTGATTGATACATAACCTGGGAAGTACAGGTACTTGAAAAGGCATGTAGATTTCCAGAGACTTAGTTTTTTATTTGCATTGTTTGATCAACCTATCAATTATGGTGCCAGAGAACTTTGTATTCCAAGGGTAATTTTCTATTACCTAAAAGATTTGAGTTTGTATAGTTAAGACTGTAAATGTATTTAGTTAGTCATTATTAAATTAAGCATGTAACCTTCTGGCTTAAACACAAGGATCTTTTTCAGGGATAGAAAACTATAGATTTTTAAAATTATTTTTAGTTTGGTTTGTTAGGACAGTCTCCCTATGTAGTTCAGGCTGGTCTTTGATCTCAACTGCCTGAAACTCCCACCACATCCAGCCTAAAACTTCAAAATTTAAAGAAAGAAGGATTTGTAACAAAGCAGTAAGTTTATTTTATTCAACTTGAAAGTGATTTATGAAATAACTGATGTTTTAGTATAATCAGTTATAAAACCTACTTGTTTGTATTTAAGGATAACAAAGCTGATGTGATTCTTAAGTACAATGCGGATGAAGCAAGAAGTTTAAAAGCATATGGCGAGCTTCCTGAGCATGGTAATGACTGAGTTAAATTAACTTGTCAGATGGTGGCTAGATAAAGAAATCTTTGTAGAATTTCAGAGATTTATTTATTATACTATAAGGAAAAAATTACAATTCTCTTTTTGACAAATATACTTTAAGCATTTATGCTTTGTAAGTTCCTGGGCTTCTGCATAATGCCAAATGAATTATTTTACCTCAGTAATTACTTTTTTAAGTTCCTTCAAGAAGGTCCAGGGGTATGGCTCAGTGGTAGGCTGCTTGCCTGGCATGTGTAAGCCCTTGAATTCAATTCCCTGCACTGCAAATATATTTTTTAAACAATAATTCTTGCTGAATGTGGTGGCATATACCTGTAATCCCACACCCAAGAGGCTGAGGCACAAAAGTTGCAAATTTGGGACCAGCCTGGACTATAATGCAACTCTTCCAAAAATAATAAGAGTTTATTTGCATTAAAAAGTCAGTTTTCAAACTATTTTATCCTTGTATCAGTGACTTGCAGTTTTTTAAATTAATATTCTTTGTTTTCCCCCTTCTAAATACAAAAGAACTGCATTCTTAATACAGACAACTTAAATATCTCATAATCTCATGAGGGAAAATATATGTTATAACTATTTTATAAGCTTATATTTTCTACTTGTCAGTTATTTTTCTGTATTTTGGAGGTATCAGCATTTATGATCTAAGAAATAATCATATCTGGAAAGGATTAGCATATCTCAAATAAAGTGTGTAGCATGTGCTCAGAACTTTTTTTTTTTTTGAGACAGGTTCTCGTTACAGTTTGGGCTGGCCTTCACTCACTATGTAGCCCAGGCTGGCCTGAAACTCTTGACAGTCCTCCTGCCTCAGCCTCCCAAGTGCTGGTATGCAGGCATGTGCCACCACGCCCAGCTGCTCAGAACTTTTTTTGAAGCATGTTTGGAAGATGTCATAACTTCAGAACTATTGCAATTAAAACCAGCCTTGGCTAGAAATGAAAAATACTTATGTGAATGACCAAAAACATTAAACAAATACTCTTAATCTTGACAGAGCAATGACCTTTAGGAAATACTGCACAATATTTTGCTGTACATAGTAGGTTTGGTAGATAAGAGATTTGAAAGGTGTATTTTAAAATGAAAACTTTGATTAAATTAGAAATTGGCTTGTATGAATTTCCTTTTATTAAGTACTTGCTATCAAGCCCACTTGGTTATTCATTTTAGTAACATCTTGATTATATATTTGTTGTGGTATCTTTAGCTAAGATCAATGAAACTGATACATTTGGTCCTGGAGATGATGATGAAATTCAGTTTGATGACATTGGAGATGATGATGAAGACATTGATGATGTAAGTAGATGCACCTTGATTTTCTGATTTCTGTTTGTAAGTTATCCATAGAGGAACCAGCCCTTTCTCTGAAGTTCTTTTAATTGTGGGAATCTGGAACACTTAAATAAGAGTATATTTTGAGATTTAGCCATTGTTTAAAATCCTCAGTATTTAGAAAACAGCCAACCTGTATACTTTGAGAATTCTTACATACTTCTTCCTTATTTCTTCAGAACAAATCAGTGTTTGCCTTGGCAATCTGAATGCCAGGTACTCTAATCATAACTTAGAGTACTTAGGGGTGAAGTTATAGCCCTGCTCGGTTTGGTCCCTAGCACTGCAAAGAAAAAGACAGAGTCGATATCTAAGAAATGTAACATCTTATCAAAAGAACATGCCTGCTCAAGTGAGCCATTAGTATATTAAAGAATAATCTTGTTTGAACCAGCTTAATATTGAAGCATTGAAATTTGAACATTCATTGAAAGCCTTGTCAAAATGATTTATCTGTTGAGTATTCACTCTCGGTAAACTCCTGATTTCAGTATGTTTATTTTGAGAAAGATGTGTTGTTTTTTCCTAATAAAGCAGTAGTTCCCACAAGAGGCTGTTATTGCATTTAAGTGAAATTCAAATACGATTTTTTGGCAATATAAATTTAGTGACTGATATAACAAGGTACTCTTACATGTTCACATCAGCGCTGTAATTCGTATGTCTTGCTGCTGGGTAGTTTAAACCACCTGTGGTACATACATGGCTATCCCATCACATGATTTTTTTATTTCATTAGTACCACTGATAAAAGTGACTAGATCCCATTTTACTACCAGTAGTACAAGCCACCCAATGGGACAGTCATGAGTGTACCACTGTTGGTTCAAGCCAATGGGAACTTGGGAAATCTGGTTTTGACCCCCTTTACATAAAATGTAGTTCAGAAAGCACCCATGTGTAAAAGCCCCAAAATAATAGTTTGATTTTTATTCAAAGATGTAATTTCAAAGTATCTAGAGCAGTTGTTCCTGATCATGAGTGTGCTGTGGTAGTATTACCAGAAGTTTTCAGATACCAAGCCAGGTCTTTCTTGGGTCTGATTTAAGCAAAATCACATGTGGTTCTACACAGTCACCTCAGGGTATTGATTGCGCGCGCACACACACAATCCTCAAGTCCCTTATGTAAATGGTGTAAAATGGTGTAGTACTATGTAAATGGTGTAGTATTATGTAAATGGTGTAGTATTTGAAGCTGCCTATGGTGGTGCATACCTGTAGTTGTACCATTCTGGGAAATTGAGGCAGGGCGATCACTAGAGAAACATTGTCTCAACATTTTAACAAAAGGCTAGGTATTGTACAGTAATACCTCAGTTTATAAATGCTTCTGTTTGCAGACAATTCATTCTGTTCACAAACAAAAGCATTTGGCAGAATTTTGCTTCTGTTCACAAACTCTACACTGGGTGAAAAACATGACCAAGGCCATCTTCCCCACACAAACACAAATACAGCCATCTTACCCAAAATCATAAAACCAAGGTACTTCTGTATTTCAGAGCAAAGCCTCTGAGTTTAATCCCAAGTACCACCAAAATAATAATAATTAGTAGAATAAATTCTAAAAAGGGCTGGGGATGTATGTAGCTGTTACAAAGGCCCTGAGTTTAAATGTAGTACTACAAAGGAAAGGAAGGAAAGCAACCCTGCACTACCTGCACATAACCTGCGTGCATCTTCCCATATATTTTAAATTGCCTCTAGATTATATACAATGCCTAATACCCTGAAGATGCTAAATAAAAGGTTGTGCTGTACTGTTTGGGGAGAGGTGGCAGGAAAAATGCACACAGAATACAGTTTTTCAAAATATTTCCTACAAATTGTTGGAATCTGTGGATTTGAAACCTGCAGACATTAGATTTATCACATATCCCTAAATTCTTCTTTAGTCTTAAATTTTGATGTCTCTCCAAACCGTGAGTTATAGAGAACCTGAGTGCCTCCCCACAATACATATGTACCTGTTTACTTTGAAACATGGTACTATTTTTGCAAACATGTACATTTTAAAGCATAATCTAGTGTAGGTCTAGGGGTATATTTCATTTTTAGAACATGTGCTTAGCATGCTCAAGGCCCTGGATTCGGTCCTCAGCACCTTTATAAAAAGTCCAAAATAGAAAATGAGAAAAGGATATATCTATTTTTTATATATATATTTCACTTTAGAGATCTCGAGCTGCGAAGATTCTTGTGACTAAGCTATTGTTAATACCATAATAGTCACTTTCTCATTGTTGGGACTCAATGCCTGACACCAACAAATTAAAGGAGGAAAGGTTTATTTTGGTTCATGTTTTATAGAGGTTTAAGTCCAGGGCAAAAGCAGCACAGGGGAAGGGCTTGCCACAGAGGAAAGCTGCTGCAGCACCTGAGAACCTTATTTCCTGGAGACATTGTCCAGATAGTTTATAGGTGTTGTAGCTGTACTCTTACACTAGATTAACTGGAAGAGATTTTGGACATATTTGTCTAGTTCTTAAAGAGATCTTGTTTCCTTGTGTCTGTTCTCAATCCTAAAATACAAAATTTCAAATCACTAGCCCAAAAGAAAAGAATAAATTGCTAAACTTCATTAAGCATATTCTAGCCAGCTGAGGTGGCACATGCCTGTAATAATAGTAATCTGTAATAACACATACTTCAGGAGGGTAGCAATTTCGATGCCAGCCTAGGCAACACTTGAAAAGGGGATAGGGTATAACTCATCATTGGTAAGAGTGCTTGCTTAGCATATGCGAGGCCCTGTGTCCAATCCTCATTCCTCCAAAAAACAAAATCTTTATAATATGCAGCATTATAAAGGACCTCATAAAGAGCCCTGTCAGCATCGCAGAATTGGGAAGTACCTGTTTCCCAGATAGCCTAAGGCATAAAGTTCCACTTATATGTAGTAGACTGTGGAAGTATTCTTTCTTTTGACTTGATGTTCTGTTCCCTTTCAGATCTAAATTGAACTCAACATGTTACATTCCAGTTTTTCGGAAGATTGTCCTACAGTTTGGATTTTGGCCATAACGCTCCAAGAAGTTTTCATTAGCATGATCGTAATTTATTAAGGCAGTTTTGATTTGGTTCTAAGGTATTTGTTTCTGTAAAAACTGTTAATGTGAATCATCTCAAGTGAAGTGTTAAGCCCATTTTGGTTCTATTGATGTAATGGAGCTTACAAATAGAAGACCACATGTATTTCAAAAAATAATACATTACTGCCTTTTCTGCTTCAACCACCTCCAGTAAGTAAATGGATGTTTTGAATAAACCATTTGCCTTGTATTCATTATAGATTGTGATTAACCCCTAACTTTTGACTAGCCTATTGACTATACAGAATCTTTCTGTATATTCTCGTTACCTAGATGTTCCCTCCCTCAAGATTTTGATACGGTTTGCTGTAGGCCTAAATCTGCATTTGAATTAAAACAATAGGTTTGTTTTCCATATTTAGTAGCATGTGCCTATTTTCATACTAATTTTGATATCATTACGTAGTTCTCATGATTTTACTTTGCCATCATAAACATGGGCTAGGGAAAGCATTTCCCAAATGTAGTTTTTAGAACCTGGGTTTTAATACCAGTTTTGAATTTGTGAGGTTAGTTGCAGAAGTTAAACACTAGGTGGCACCCACTTAACAGTGGAAATATTGTAATTTTTTTTTTTTTTTTTGGTACCGGGGATTGAACTGATGACCTCATGCTTGCCAGGCAGGCGCTTAAGCCACTGAGCTAAATCCCTGGCCCAATATTGTAATTTTTGAGGGTTTTTTTTTTTAATTACTGTGCATAGAAAATTTCCCAAGCAAAAGATTGTTTTGATCATATGTGTGCAGGCTATTTTTACAGAACAGAAAGATTTATTTTAAAATGTTTATTTTCAGAAGTCGTGTGTGTAGTTGTAATTGTGAATGCTTTATAAGCATTTAACTAAGGACTGAGAGTGTAGCTCAGTGAAAAGTCCCTAGGTTCCAAGCTCAGTACAACATTGAGGGTAATAAAAAGATGATCTCTAATTTCGGAATGGAAAAGACAGCTACTGTGAGACGTACAATAAAATAATCATGCCGCAGAGTATATTACCGCCTCAGTTTGTAATAAGGTGTATTATGTGGACAGTTTTGGTTGGTGAGTTTTTTTGTTTTTGATTATATTGGGAATTTAGGTTTACCCTTCCTTATTTAGTTTATCAGCTTTTCTAATAAAACAAACTTAGGGCTAGGCTAGTCAAACCTCACTAGATACATTGCAATCATATGCCTTTTCAAAGCAGATTCGTCATGTTTTTTGTGGAGCTTTTACTATGTTGGTCTGCAGAGAACTTTACAGTGATGGAAAGTAATACACAACGAAATAAATAAGAACTTTTAAAATCCCACTTTAAGGGGGCGGGGATATAGCTCATTGGCAGAGCACCTGCCTGACAAATGTGAGGTCATGAGTTTGAGTCCCAGTACCCAAAAAAACTACCACTTTAGCTAATTTTCTTTCCTAAGTATGCAAACTCTGAACTTGAAATGTGAGGTACTATAAACATTACGGTGTATCATTGTGGTTCCTGTTTCTTATTCTATGGAATCTCTATGCATTTACCTAGGTAGAATGCAGCTAAAGACCAAGGGCTGGTTTTTAATAACTCAGAAGAAACCATCCTTGAACTACATACTTGGCAGTTGTCTTCCTCAATAACCTAAATCTGGGGTATTTATGCTTGTATACCTAAAAGTGTTTTGCTAAATTAATAGTGTATATAGATTCCTATGTGTGACCTTACAAAGAATGTTTGCACCTTCTGTATGTGATACAGTTTTGTTAGGAATAGTACAACTCACAAATAAGTTTTTCTACTTATGTCCTCTAGCAAATATGTTTTAAAAGTTTTTTAAAAATTACTATGACCCCAGTTCATGTACCTGCTTGTAGTATATTTTTTCATGTGTTGGTATAACAGCCCAATCTAGTATTGTTTACATCTTGGGAAAATCCAGGCTCACAATGATTAAAATAGTTGAGATATAGTTGTCACTCATACACAGTGCTACTTTTAGAAATTCTTTGACTAACTTTGATGTGGAAATTGTATAGTTTCACTGATTTGGATTGTTTCAAATAAGGAATGGAAATAGTCCACAAGAAAACCTGTTTTTGTTTTGTTTGCTTGGTTGGATTTTTTTGTTGGTGGTCGTGGTGGTACTTTTTTGGCTCCCATGATAGAGTGCTATAAGCAATACTCAGAAGACAATATTTTAAACCTAAGAATAATGCTTCTTCTAAGAAGGTATGATAATTACTACTAATCAGTTTGATAGGGTTACATTTTTAATAGTTTATTCTATTTCCATTTAGAATATATGATGTTGTGTTACTGAAGTGGCTAAAAACATGAAGAATTTGTGTAAAAAGACTTGGCAAAACTTACTTGACTACTGAATCTTCATTGAACATCCAGCTTTTAAGGGGGCTTCTTAAGCCTATAAACTATGCATGATGAAAAATTTTATATTTTATTGAAAAATAGCCATTGGGTTACTTATCACATCTATGGAATCATGGCTATAAATAGCTGCTTAAAAACTCTGTGACTTGTAATTGAACTTAATCTCATTAAGAAATGTAAGAACACAAATATTACACTATGATGTTGAATAACATCTTTAGTAGGTATAAACTGCTGTCTGTGTTGACCTCAGAGAAACTGAGTAATCAGATAGATAAAAGCATGTTTTGAGTAAAATATCTAGGTAGATTTCTACTTGATTTGAATTGTGTATAGATGTAACAACATACAGTATTGACTGTGGCCTGACAGTTGAAAGTATCAGTGAAAATGAGGTTCTTTGTGTTACCTGATTGTCTTAAACAAAAGGATTTACATTGGTTTAAGATGTTTATATGCTCAGTAAGTGTAAGTTTCATTTATATCGTGTGGAACACCACAAATTTTTGCGGCCTACTTTGTGTCTTTGATTTTACCTTAAACCAGTCATACACACACACCACCTTTATATTTTGAGACAGGGTCTCACTAAGTTGTCCAAGCGAGGCTCAAATTTAGGCCTACCTTAGCCTCTCAAGAGTAAAACCACTGAGTTTTTTATTCTTGTTTTTTTCTTTCCTATTTAGGAAAAAACAAATTCAAAATTTAGTCTTAGTAGAAATGTGAAAAAGCACTAGACTCTCAGGTATAAAATGAATTGAGTGATTTGGAGAGTGTATTGGACTTTGCCCTCATCCCTGGTTAGGTACTTTGAGGGCTGTGTGCTAGAAGAGGAAGAGCAGAGGCTCTTGGGGTCCAGTGTCCTGCACCACAACCCCTCTCTGCCCTCTACTGCAGATAACCACAAGTGCTTTCTCCAGCTTGTCTGAGATTCAGGCTCTGAACCTATAAGATGTGGATGATCAGAACGGTACCTGCCTCATAGAATTGTTGGGAGGATTAATAATGTAGATGTTTGTATATATGATACACCTAGAACAGTGTCTGCCTGTTTTTCACTTTGATGTCTAGGACTGTTTAAGAAAATGCATGTCTTCTATATTCTCTATTTACCATATCTTTTGCTTGCAGTCTTTGATTCATATAATAGAAAGATCGTGTAGAATATATATTTGTATATTCATGTGAACACAATTGCTTCTGACCTTATTTAAAAATTTAGTGTAAGACTAAGAAGTCTCAAAGTTGCTTGAAGATATTTTATAGAATGCCAACTGTTCTATATTTCTTTATAGAAAGTTTATAGTTACTAGTATTGATGACTATGGAAATACTTCATTTTTAAGTTTTAATGAACCATTTTACTACAGGTTCATGACAACTAATTAGTAGTAACTGGTTTAGAGGTTTCTTTTCTCACCATATGTAATACTGTAAAGAAAACAGATGCAAACTACTGCAATCAGAAAATAAAATACAAATCAGCTTTGAACAGTGTATACAATTGATTTCTTTCAAACTGTTTATAACATTTTAACTAAACTTTTGTTCATAGTGATTTTCTGAAAATTTGATTTTTTTAAAAATTAAGAAAAGATATATTTTTCATTTTTTATCTTTGTTTTTGACTCTGAACTGAATGAATCCATTTAATCATATTCCAAATATGGGGTTGCATTTATCAGCAAATGAATTTATTGCAAACCTGTGCTGAAGACCTGTTCTAATGTCCAGAATAGTCTGAAGATTGCCAAAATCATATTCAACAGAGATGCTTTTGTACTATGCAAAGACCTATGTATCAGTGAAGTAAATATATTTCTGGCCAACTTGCACACTTTTAAAAGGCTAGTCTTTAGTTCCAATCATGTCTTATTTAGTTCACAACCTAATAATGGTAAATGAAAAGTAGGGCCAAAATCTGAGTCAGCTTACATTGTTAATTACTGTCAGATATAGAATTAGTTGGGTTTTGTGGATTATAAAGTTCATTACATATTACATATTTCTGATGTGTGTGTGTGTTTTGAGACAGTCTCCCTATGTTGTTAAGGCTGGCCTTAAACTCATTATGTATTGTAGACGGGCCTCAAACTCACGATGACCCTCCTGCCTCAGCTTCTTGATTGCTGGAATTCCAACCACACCACCACACCTCATATCTATGATTTTAAACATTTCTTGAACTAGGGCCTTGCACATGGTTGGCAAGTGTTCTACCACTGAGCTACATCCCCAGCCCTAGAATTTTCTGAATTTAATAAGTGAGAATATTGAGGAAAAGGCTAAACTTGGTTTTTATATACTCTCAGTCAACACAGATTTCTATGACCATATGATTGGATTTCTTCCCCATATGTCAAGCAAGCAGTCATTTCTGTACGAGGCAGATACTAGCTGAATGTCCTGTAATTTAGTTCTGACACTAGCTGAAGATAGCTCAGTCTCCAAGGCCGTACATAACCCATACCACACCTCAGATGCTGATCACAGTCCAAATTGTTTACCTGTGCTTCTGACCTACTAGCTTCAAGGTTTTCACAACCCCTTCTTGGGATTAATTTGCTAGGTCATCTCACAGAACTCAGGGGAATACATTTACTCTGTATTACCACAAAGGATATGGTGAAGAATACTGATGAATGCCCAGATCAAGAGAGAAATGGGGAAGGGGCACAGAAATACCATTCCAATAGGAGCCACCCTCATGTTTGGGTATTCTGAAGCTCTGAGCCATGTCCTTGAGCCAGAGTTACTTATATGCCTTGACCAGAATACCATGTTGCAACACATTGAATATAAAAGTAGATATGAGACTATCTTCTGTTGTGGATTGTTTCGTTTTGTTTTGGTACTTGGAGATTGACCTCAAAACTACGCCCTTGCAAAGCAGGCGCTTATGCCGCTGAGCTAAATCCCCAGCCTGAGACTATCTTCTGTTTAGCCAGAGTTTTGCAAAAATTTGAATGCCATCTCAATTTTTTTTGGTCACTTTTCATTAAAAGTATGTAAAACATTGGGTTTATTATTAATACATGCAGTTTTAAATTTATATATAATATTTATTGAAAGTCCTTTCTTAAGTATGAAACTAGGGGGAGTGTGAGGCCAAAGAGGTGAAGAGGAGTAGATTGATCCAAGTATGTTATGTGCAAGTATGAATGT
Organism: Dolichotis patagonum; assembly: GCA_004027295.1. NCBI lineage: Eukaryota > Metazoa > Chordata > Mammalia > Rodentia > Caviidae > Dolichotis > Dolichotis patagonum. Next base: position 36,764 of record PVJX010002818.1, on the reverse strand, counting down.
GCCAAAAGGAAAACCATCAATCTGCGTAACCAGTATGCACTAATATCTACCATATGCACTAATAAAGTTGTGGAAAACCTATATAATCATTAAGAGATAGAAATAGCTCACATGTGGACTTATCACTCAAAGGAAAAATTGATGTTTTTTGCCAATGATCCATTTGCACTTTTAAGGGAAATTAGAGTCCTGGAACTGAAATTACCACCATTATAAAAATTTTTTTGGTTCTCAATTAGGGGTTAAAGGCTTTCAGTAAAGGACCAGATAATAACTGTTGTACACTTTGCAAGACATGTGATCTCTGTTACAACTATTCAGTTCTGCCATTGTAGCAGAAAACAAGTAGATTTTAAGATATTCTACTATAAGTATAGGTTTCTAGGAAATTACTGGGGGAAAAAGCCAGGAAACTTGAGTGCTATTGAGAAAAAAATAAGTTTTATTCCTGGATGGTCTGACAATAGTGTTACTAAAAAGTTATTCTCAATTTAATCTTTGAGTTTATAATTGCAATTAATATTAGAGTAGGATTTGAGGATGGAAGATTAGAAAACATTAGAAAATAGATTAATACGAAGATTATTAATATCAGCCAATTTTTAAGAAGTGCACAGGGCTGAGAATGTAGCTCACTCACAGAACACATATTTAGTATACGCAAGGCCCTGAAGTCGATCATTAGCACCACACATACAGAAAATGCCAAAAGAGAACTCTAGGCACTAAGTTATGCCGTAAGTCATAGTAAAAATGAATGCAGAAACTAACAAGATGAGCTCAGAAGCAAGTCTTTGTATATATGAATTTGATGTATGATAAAATGGCCTTTAAAAATCATTAAGGGAAAGATTAAAAGATAGTGCTGAGAAAATTACAGAGAAACGTAAATTTGAATCCCTTACACCATTCTGTAGGTTGTTTCTTTACTCTGCTGATTGTTTCTTTCACTGTCCAAAAGCTTTTCAATTTGATGTAATTCTGTTTTTTAAGCTGTCTTCTTCAGTGTATGTCTTTTGGCCTCTTTGTCAAAGCTCAGTTGGCTAAAGGCACATAAGATTGTTTCTGTGTCTATTACATTTGTCTACTTTTGTGCAAGTACCATACCATATTTGTTACTATAGCTTCATAATTTGAACTTCAAAATTGTGATGCTTCCCACAATTTTCCTCTTTTTGCTTGGGATTGCTTTGGCTATTCTGCGTTTCTTTTGGTTCTATGTAAGTTTTAGGATTGTTTTTTCCAGTTCTGTGAAGAATATTGGTATTTGGCTAGGTATTACATTAAATCTGAATGGTGCTTTAGGTGATATGGCCATTTTAATGATACTAATTCTACCTATTCAGAAACAGGTGATGTCTTTCCATTGTCTAATTGCCTTCTTCAATCTCATTCTTCAGATTTTTACAGTTTTTATTCTAGAGCTTTTTTATCTCCTTAGGCTAACTGAAGGTTGATTTCATTTGACTGCACTATACCTCTCCTGGGTATATTCCCAAGAGTTAAAGACATTAATTATACTACAGTGTTACATGTGTGCCCATGTTTGGAACAGCACAATTCATAATAACCAACAGCCTAGATTCCCATGAACAAATGAAACAATAAAGAAATTGTGGTTATGTATATGCAGTGGAATATTATTCAGCCATAAACAATGAAATCATTTCTAGGTAAATTGGCAGATTTTGAGACCATCATGTTGAGTGAAATAAATCAGCCACAGATAAATATTGCATGGTTCGTCTTACATAGAAATCCAAAAATATAAAAACGAGTAGGGGCTGGGGATTTAGCACCTGCCTGGCAAGTGTGAGTTCAATCCCTAGTACCAAAAAAAAATAAAGTTGGGCTGAGGA
>PVJX010002818.1:8222-34805 GCA_004027295.1 Dolichotis patagonum | reverse complement strand
GTGCTTTTACTAATTTTGCTTAATCTTAACTAGGCTTTCATACAGTTCCAGATGCTGACCCTGACTTGCCTGCTTCCTTGCTTGTTTGTGTCTCCCTTAATTCCCTCTGGCTTGCTCAGTATACTTGCGTGCTGCTTCAGGTACACCTTTGGGTGTGTCAGGAACATGTTCATCACAAACATTTATGTTCTACCATACTGTTTCCAAGCTTTCTTACAAGATAGCCAAACGCCAGTTCCTGAGGGCTTCAACTCCATTTTTAATTGAGATGTAATTTACCCACCATAAAATTTACCTGTTTAATATGTACAATTCAATAAGTTTTAGTATACTGCGGGTATGAAATATTACCCTAATTCTAGAACATTCCATCATCCCTGAAAGAAACTTGTACCTATTCAACTTCCTTTGTTGGTGGGGGGGGAATACAAGAGGTCAAACCCAGGAATGTTCTACCCCTGAGCTACATGCCCAGCCCATTTAATTTTTTAATTAATTTCGGGTTTTTAACAGTACTGGGAACTGAACCTTGTCAATGAGCTACATTCCAAACCCTTTTTAATTTTTTTTTTATTTTGAGACAGGATCATGATATAACGTTAGCCAGCCTGGGTTCAAATTTGTGATCCTCTTGCCTCACACTTCCTAGTAGCTAGGATCACAGGCCTGTATCGACACGCCTGGTTTGAAATGCTTTCTTACTCAAACAACCGTTTTCCCCCAGGATGGGAATAAAAACCTCTACCACAACACTATGAGGCTGAGGCAAGAGGATTGAAAGTTCAAGCTCAGTGGGGCACGTTGCAGGCTTGCGAGGAGTTTGAGGCTATCTTGGGCCACTTAGTTCAAGGGTGGTCTGAACTGCATAAAGAGACTAAAAAAAAATTCAAGCCCTGCCTGGACAGCTTCTCAAAAACAAAAATGGCTGCAGCTATTGCTTACCATGTTAGTGTTGAAGGCCTCTATGCAGTAATCAAAATAAAAATCATCCAACATACAGCCTAGGGTTAGCACTTGGCAGATGGTAAACACCTGGAGGCTTGGAGTGGCCAGACAAAGATGCATTCTTTGGTATGATTGAGTGTTATTTTCTGGTGCTGGGATCAAATCCTAGGCCTCACACAAGCCAGAAAAGCACCACTGAACTACACTTCTAGCTCCTTCAGTATGTTTCCAAAAAAAATAAATTCCGTGGCAGGGGTAGAAGGATTATGAGACGGGGTTTCCTCTCCTCCCTTTTCGACATGTACTTCCAAGACAAATTCAGCAATTTCTTGTGTGCATCTTCCCAGAGAAGTCTTCGGCGAGATTTTGAAATGGCCGAGATTTTTGAAATGGCCGTCATACCCTGCTTTTCCTTAAATGGCGACCCTAATAACCTGCCGGCGTCTGCTCCGGCATGCCTACCTGGGGTGAGGGCCACATGTCTTGGGGGAGGGGTTCACTTCGTACTTAAAGTACTCAAGAACTGGAACCTGTGTTTGGAGGATATATCCTATGGTACCTACACATGCGGCACTCGCCGGAGGACCTAGCTCGGACGGTATCCAGAGCGCCAGCACTTTGTACGCAGACGCTGTGTGTGTAAACCTGTGCAAGCTACATAAGGATGTGTTAGTTCTGGGTGAACATGTGTGTGTACAGTGTGTGTGTGTGTGTACTGTTCACACAGTGAGAAAGTGTGTGTATGCTATCACTGCAACCTACATCTATACATATTTTGGTTGTCCACATTGTGTATGCATGCTGCGGGTAAGCACCAAAGAACTACGCACACTGTGTGCAGGTCTAGTGTGTGAATACACTGTGTGTGGTTAGCAGTAAAGACTGGTGGGTGCATTATGGGAAGACTGTTGTACATATTGCACACGCACGCTATTCGCATGCTGCATGAGAACCGTGGGTCGCACAGCACGTGCATACTCTGCGTGCGCGCGTGCGTTCTATGAGAAATTATGCGCATGCGGGTGCGCGAAGGTCTGGTGCTGCGTTGCCGGCCAGTGTGAGCTGCGCGCGCGGTGGTAAAACGCGTGCGCAAGCGGGCGCGCGCGAGTCTAGTGCGGCGCGGCGGGCTGGGCAGTGCGCCTGTGCGGCCCGCGCATCCCGATGGAGCGCGGCGGCAGTCTGGGGTCAAGCGCCAGGGCTGAAGGGGCTTCGAGGGGCACTCTGCTCCCCGGGAAGATGGCTGAGCCAAACGCGGTGCGGACCTCGCCACCTAACCACCGTCCTGCGGGTAGGGCCCTGGGAATGCCGCGGCGGGAGCCAGTTTGGGACCCCGGGAGGGGGCGGGGCGAGGGGGCCAAGAAAGGCGGTAGTTAGGGAGCAGTGAGGGTTGGGGCTCGGCGCAGAGGTATGATGAACGCCCCTTGCCAGGTTTAGGGTTATGGGCGCGGGATCCCTCGAGATTGTGCTCCTCTCCGCAGGTGGCTAGGACCCCTCCCGTTATAGCACCAGCGAATGAATACCTCAGACGGTGGCTGTGGGTAGGTGTGTTTGGGATGGAGGTAGCGGGGCCCATGTTTGGTGTGCGAAGGGTTTCTGGGATGTTCGCCTCTGTCCTCGAGAAAGAGCCAGCGTTGGGGGACGCTGAGGTGGCCCAGGCGATCTCCCTGCGTTCGCCTTGGCCTGCGCATCCGCGGTTTCTGAGTCCCGGAAAACGCGCACCAGCGGTAGCTGCAGCCCACGCCGAAAGTGGCCCAGCTTTGCCGCTTCTTCGTGACCCCGGGGGACAAAACCGGCGGGTCACACCCTGGCAGGGACAGAGGGAGTGGCCCGCGCTAGGTGACCCCCCGCCACCCAAATGGGCTCCCTGAGGTCCCAGGTGTCTGGCTAGGTCGGGGGGGGGGGAACCTTCACGTGACGGCACAGCAACTGAGGCTGCTGAGGCTGAGAGCCTGGGGAGCCTTCCCCATACTGGCCACCGCAGCGGGGGCTTGTGAGGACGTTCAGCAGAATTTGATAAGCAGATCTGGAGTCTTCTGGCGCTATTGTTCTGTAAAGTGGTTGCAGGTAGTGCGGGGGTGTAAGCAACTTGGAAACGGATTTCGTGCTGTTTTTACTGGCAATACCTTTTATTTAGTTTTTTTTAAAATGTGAGCTATTTTTTAAAAAAAATTACTGCAGTCTAGCCAGCATACAAAAACCGCAAGATCTTTGTACATATGTGTGTTTTATATAATATATATCAAGCAAAAGAAATCAAGGGAGATTTTTTAGTCACTTAAAACATGGTTTTCATTGGAGTAAGGGGTAGTTTCTGATTGGGCCTCCTGTTTGTGATTTTATCATCTTTTATTAAAGGTAAAACTTAATATCTCAGGATAGTGATATATAAATACCTTTTAAACCTGTGTTTCTATATTCATTCTTTTTGCTTGAGAAACTCAATCTGCACCTAGTGGAAAAGAACTCAGGACCCACCCACCAGACCTTGCCCTCCCTAGCGAAGGGAGCCCTGTAAGATAAAACATTGAAAAGGAGAAGTTATTTCAGTTTGTATGTTTATTTGGTTGGAAATTTAAGTAATAGTTTATTTAGATGTTTTGTAGTAATCAGAGGTTCACATGGGGCTCTATGGTTAGACCTTCAGTTTATCTGAGGATGTTAATTTATTTGAAGGAACTTAAGTAGAGGGATACTTTTGAGGGGGGTCGTTGTTTGTTTATTTGAGAGGTGAGGCTCTCACTGTGTTGCCCAGGCTAGCCTCAGACTCACAACCCTGCCTTCTCCTTCTGGGTAGCTGGAATTCCAGCCATGCACCATCTAGACACAGCTAACGGATGAGGAAGTCGCTAATAAGTTGTGTTTGGAAATTCTAGGGTAGAATCATTTCATGCACCCTTTTTGCACCCTAATTAAGATTAGTTTAAGGCTCTTTTCCTTCATTTTCATTTGAAATTGAAAATAAGCCAGACATGTTGGTACACACCTGTCATCCCAGCACTTCGGGAGGCTTAGGGAGGAGGGATTGCAAGTCTGAGCTCATCCTGGGCAATTTAGTGACTTCATGAGACCCTTTGTCAAAATTAAAAAAGAAAAACTAAAAAGGGCTGGGGATATAGCTCAGTGTGAAGTGATAACTCAAACAAGAAAAAGGTGGAAATAATGAAAAGACATGTTACATGAAGGTATTGTTTTGCAGGACTGGAGATTGAACCCAGGACCTTCATATTGAGTTATCTATCCCAGCCCTTAGTTTTTTATGTTTTAAGGGAAGGTCTCACTAAGTTGCTAAACTACCCAGGCTGAGCTCAAACCTGCGATCTTTCTGCTTCAGCCCCCCAGAATGGTGTGAATGTTTAAAGTATTAAACTTCCATGTACATTAGGGTCAATATGGTAAATTGAAATACTCAGTTTAGATGCCAAGTGGTACCATAGTTTGCTTACTTGAGGGTACCGTGGTTTATTTTGTCATCCTCAGAAAAATGTTGGTTCCTTGGGAATGGGATATGGCTCAGCGGCACAAGCGCCTCTCTGGAAAGCACGAGGTTGTGAGTTTGATCCCTGGTACAAAAAAAAATGTTGGTTCCTGATATTTTATTATGATCTATCCTGGATACTGATAATTTTGGGTTTCCCAAGGTCTTATCGTGTAGGATCCATTCCAAATAGAGTTATCCTGCATTTCTAGAAGATCAACTGTTGTTCCTAAGCTTGTGGCAAGTGCTGTGGGAGCCGCAAAAGGCCTAAGATACTTAGGCGCTCTCATTTTAGCACAGTTGGGGGATACAAGTGAATGAGTGGTTTGCTTCTTATAGGAAACAGCAAGGGGTACTTCTAGTTATTTCATCTGACCATAATGATAACCTCTGTGTATTCCCATTACTCACCAATGATGTTGCTTTTCTTTTTACTTACCTACAGGATAGAAATTACCAAATGTACTGTTCTTTTTAGTGCTTGTGTTAAGTGCATAGTGTAACAGATGAGGAGTAAAAAACCTATTGTTTCTATCTGCTTTAATCCCTTTAGCCAGCAGATAGGATCCCCAGATCTCAATTGTTTCAGATTTCGTAGTTGTCACATAGGTCCTTTGCTCCTCTGGGCCTGAAATGCCCCCCTTCTCCCCTTTTCCCTTCAGAGACTCATTTCCTCTTGACCCTTTCAGTCAGAATTAATGCCCAATACTTCTTCCCATCTGTGCCTGTAGTACTTCCAGCAAAACACTCTTTTTCTGCTTGTGTTACTTATATTAACTTTCTAATTCCTCTAGGTAGGTATTCATTGAGCGCCACAGTATAGGGGACTCTGTGCTGGTGGGTATGGTTCTAATAAAGGAATAGATTGAAATTCAGACTGCCTTGGTTAAATGTCAGCTGTATCCTTCCTTCTGTGTCACTTTGAGAAGTTACTTCACATCTCTTGTTTCAGTTTTCGCATCTTTAATAAGGGCTCAAGAGCAACACTGGGAGATGGAGTGCTGTTTTGAGGATGAAGCAGTCAGTAGCTCAAAAGCGGTGCCTGTCTAGAAAGTACTTGAGTTGGTTAGTCATTATTAACTGTGGGTTTCTCAGATTGTTAGCCTGAGGGCAAAGCCTGAGTCTGAGTTTCAGGTGCCTGCCACAGCACCACCTGCTACAGAGGGTAGCTGGATGATCATCCTACCCTTCCTCAGAGTTTTTGTGCAGGTTAGGTCTAAAACCAGCAGTTACCGGTTACATTAGGCTGGAGCAGTTATGCTTGGTTGAGTGCGCAATAAATACTCAGGAGCTGAATTAAAGAAATATGTCAGTGGAGAAGTTTGAGGTAATGGAACTACAAAGCTTGCTTCCTGAAGTCTGTTGAGCTTTCCAATGTATTCTGCAGGTAAATATTCTTTTCCTGAGTTTTACTCATTGCTCCTGGCAGTTGGAGAAATGTCTACTGGATCTAAAAAACCAGACTATTGGCCAGGGGTTTAGCTCAGTGATGTAAGTGCGTGCCTGGCAGGCATGAGGTCCTGAGTTTGATCGGCGGTACCAAAATCCAAACACAAAACACAGTCTGTTTTATAATGGAAATTTGAGTAAGGGAGGTACAAATTATTTTCTTTCGTTCTTTTTTTTTTTTTTTTATTCCTAGGATCGAACTCACGACTACGCGCTTGCAAGGCAGGTGCTTATGCCACTGATCTAAATCCCCAGCCCAAATTATTTTCATTTAATCTACATTGACTACCGCGCCTGCTAAGCTATATTCCCCACCTACACTGACTCTTAATAAACATTACCAGAGACTTTGGGATAACTGGATATAAGGAGAAGCAACCATTACCTCTGAATTGCTTGGGACTATAAGCATGGCAAGAATTGACTTAAAGTTTTAACATACATTTAAGAATGTAAAATAGTGTTTTAATTAAACTCCATCTTTCCTACTTTCCCCTGGTCCTTCATAATTAAATTTAGGACGTTTCAGAACTTTGCTCTAATTCTTTAATAAGGAGGTGGCTGTTTGGAAGGAGGATGGAATTCCTTAAATTTTTAAAAAATGAGATTCCTTGATGTCCTTCCACCTGCATTCTTTCATACTCTGACTTGGAGCAGGACTATATAGGGGTATAAACTAGAAGTTCAAGGAATCACCGCCAGGAATTCAAAGTAGGGTGGGGCTGAGTAGCAAAGGCTGAGAGTTCACTTCCCAAGAAATTGGTTCTTTATCCTTTTTTAAACCTACATTTATTTATTTTCTTACAGTACTGGGGATTAAACCAAGCCTCACATATGCTAGAAAAGCACTATATCACTGAGCTACATCCTTGGTCCTCAAAGTTGTGTTTAAAACCACTCTTGAAGACTCTGATCCTAAAACTGCTTGGATTTAAGGAGATTGAGTTTGATCATATGTTGCTCTAGCATTTTTTTTTGCTCTAGCATTCTTTTGACAGTGTGTGGAAAGAACCCCTGACTCAGGAGGTAATGGCACAAAGTTGGTTTTGGTTTGGGAATTCTAGCTTTGTTTAATGATGGCAGTATAGAACTTAGCAGGACTTTCAGAGCAAACTCTCATATTAAAGATTTTCTGACCATCAAAAGTTTCTTTTGTAGGAAAAATGGCTTCCCTCACCTTCTAGAATCTTTGGCTATGAATTAAGTTAACATAAAACATTAATGGGAGATAAACGTGCTTGATTCTGTACACACTAATAGGAGCCCCAGGAAATGTGAGACTTGCAGAAGGCCCAGGAGATTGAAGCATATATAGCATCTTGAGCCACAGAAAGGAATAGGGGCTTAGAGCTTCTGAGTGGTTGCAGGGACACAAGTTGTGGGAGGGTAAGGGAATCAAATGTATTATGAATAGAGGTGGGCTTCTTACGCAGATAAAGCCTCTCAGGTAATAAAAGTTACTTTCTGATACAGACATGTATTGGCATAGGTTTCCTTCATAGATGTAAATGTCTTCTTCAAAACATCTTAAAAGAGCTACTTTTCTTACTCTTAGAATAAGGACCTCAAAAGGTGCCACAGAAGTCTATTTTGGAGTGCCATATTCTGTTCTCCAACATTCATATTTTGAGATGTTATGTCTGAGCCCAAAGATTGTCATTTCTGTTTTTTGGAGGTGGTACAGTATGATGCTGGGGATTGAAGTCAAGACTTGTGCAGGCTAAACATGTGCTCTCCTACTGAGTTAAATCCTCGTCTGTGTTATTTCTGTTTCTCACCTTTCTTCTTTTACAGGTAGTCCACCTTTTGCATTGTCTTTTTTAATGTATCTCATCTTCTGTGGTAATTACATTGGCTGACTTCACAAAACAGAATTCACAGGGTTGATTTGGGTAGGTGAAATACAGGATTGCATTTCTGGGAGATGTTGGTAAATGTCCTAGTGGGCTTTCTGGGGAGGATTCAATGAGATATAGTGCCTGCTGATAGGATGATATTGCCTGGTTTGGGGCAACCATTTTGTGCTGAGTTGGGGTATTTTTGTTTTTGTTTTCAAGATGGGGTCTCACTATGTATTCCAGCCTGATCTTGATTGATCTCACTTGGTAGACCAAGCTGGCCTTGAACTCCCAGAAATCCTCCTGCCTCAGCTTCCTAGTGCTGGGATGACAGGTGTATACTACCATGCCTGACTTAAGTTAGTTTTAGACTTGAAAACTTCTCTTGGCCTTGCCCTCTAGCCTTTTTGGAAAAGAGTTCTACTAGAAGAAGAAAGAAGCAGTGATTGGGATGTTGTGACCCAGGGAAACAATTGCGCACTCTCTGCCTCACATCTGAGGCATACCTCACATTCCCTTGGCATGCGGGATTCCACATCTCATCATGTGAGGCTCTGGAGCAGATTAGGCTTCTGGATTCCCCCTGCATCTGCCTCTGAGATCAGTGAATAATACAAGCCCTGATCTGCTTTTCTGTTGGGAAGCCTTTGTTTACTTCTTGCCTAAGAACTTTTCCCCTAAAAAGCCTTCTGGTTAGCAGAGTTAAAGTTGTAATTTAAACAAATGAGAAACATGTATGAGTGAGGTATACATGTACAAAATGAGGGCGCAGTGGTCATGACGAATACCTGAGATTCCTTGGGACAAGGTTTGTCCCTAGGATTCATTGCTTCTAGCTGGATTCATTCACCATCTGAAAATACACTCTTCTCAATTTCAAGTAGGCTTGTGCCTTGTAGCAACGAGACAACCCTTTTGAACCTATCTTGCTCCTTTGTCACATCCCTCTCCTTATTTTTACTTCTCCTTTATTTCTGTAATAACAGTTTTATTGAGATAAAATTCATATATTATACATTTCACCCACTCCAAATGTACAGTTTTGTGATTTTTCAGTGTACTCACAGAGTGGCATGACCATTAGCGTAGTCCATTTTAGAACATTTTTGTCACCCTCCAAAGAAACCATGTGCGAGTTAGCCATCATTCCTCATTCTCCCTCACCTTCTATCCACTGACCCACTCTGTATAAAACCCCTAGGCATCTTCCCTAGAAGTCCTTAGCCTTTCATGCATACACATGTTGTGGTCACCTACAAGGCATGGATGGGTTTTCTTTCATCAGATGTTTAGAAACCACCCTTCTGCACTCATCCTTTATGTCCAAGAATTGCTTTTGCCCTGAGGCCTTTTCATCTCCCATGCTACCTTACTCCTTGGAGCTGGTAAAACACTTAGAATCTAAATGCAATGTTCTATAGCAATCTACAGTTATATACTACCCCCCCAACAATACACACTCCTGTTAGTTCTAATTCCCCTAATACTGGTGGTAACTGATTGTTGAACACATATGTACTAAGCACCACTGTAAATTGCCCAGGCTGGGCTGGAACTTGCAGTCCTCCTGCCTCAACCTCCCAGAGTATTGGGTTCACAGGCATGTACCACCACACCCAGCCCATTATAATTTCTTATTATACATTATTTTATTTCCTTACAGTTACCTTTATACTGTTTTTTTCCGATGTTAGAGATGTTTCATATATCTATTATGATATAATGAATTACTCCAAAACATCATTTCTCACAATTGTTGGGATCGGTTGGCTCATATGAGTTGTTCTTCTGCTCCATTTGGGGCACCTGGAGTCACTCCTGCCACAACAATCAACTGGGAGCTCATTTGGGCTTGAAATGTCCAAGATGGCCTCTCAATGTCCAGATGTCTAACTGCAGGAAGTCTGTCCTGGGCTTCCTAATGGCATAACAGCTGTGCTTCAGAGGTGAGGAAGCATAAATTGCCAGTTCTCTTGAGGTCTGGGCTAGAAGTGCCAGAATATCACTTTCTTTCCCAGTCATGGGGATGAAAATCAGGAGTATTATACCCCTGAGCTACATCCCCATCCCTTTTTATTTGAGACAGGTTTTCACTAAGTTGCCCAGGATGGCCTCGATTTTATGATCCTCCTGCCTCAGCCTCCCAAATAGCTAGTATTACAGGTGAGTGCCACCACACCCAGTTTCAGAATGTCACTTTTGCTGCATTTAATGGTCAAAGCAAGTTATAAGACCAATCCAGATGTAAGGGGAGAGGAAATAGTCTCCACCTCCTAATGTGAGTAGCAGCATGCACCTGCCTGCAAAGGAGGAATCATTAGTGTTCCTTTTTGAAATTTCTACTGCAGCAATAAATAGATGACAATTAAGAAACACTCAGTATTTTGCTCATCAGGACACAGTAAGCCACAGACCAGGCTTTATATCCAAGTGTGTTCAACACCAGAGTTTTTTTTAACCTTCATGTTATTTTGTCTCCAAAAATGATAACAACCTTCTTTTGCACACAGGTTATGCCTCCCATATTTTCTAGATCATTCTCAGTATTGTCTGTATACATCTTACAAGGGTGTTTTGTATCTTTTCCTTAGTACAAAGTTGTTTTTCCCCCCAGTTGTGATGAAGACCTTGTTCCTTAGAATTACAGCAAAAGTATTATTAACTAAAATGCTTAGAGGAAGAGATGTTCTATTTAATAGAATTTCCTGGTCTACTAGGAATTGGTCCTTGTCCTTTCTGCCTTTAATGTTGAAGATCTTTGAAGACAGCTTTTCTAGTTAGGAAGCTATATTGGGCATGATTGAGTGTTAAGGCTTTTGCTGTATCTCTGGGTCTTCTCTGAAAGAATTTAAGAAGGTTGTTTGATATTTCAGACTAGTGTGTTTGAAACTAACTTTGGTAAAGAACCAATTTGGAGTTTTCTTTTTAAATTCTAATCTTCTGTTGGCTGATATCTTGATAAACTAGAATAAAGAGGACTTACTGAAAAAAATAAGACATGAAAATTACAAACCCTAATTTATAAATATTAGATCAGATTAAATATTAGATTTGAAGATGCCAATGAATGTGAAATTACTGTTTCAAATTGCTATAAGTATTTCTAAACATACATTTTCAGTAGTAAGTGCCCTTATTATGGACAGATAATGAGCAGTAAGGAGTCTAGCTCTCATCTATAGGCCACATGCCACACTTTGGGTAGTTCTGCTGTGAGCCAGCATTTCCCAAATGGTTTGACCCTAAGAGGATTTTAGGTTGCATGTGAACAAACTTACCTTTTCAACTTTGGGTTAATAGTTCTATGGATTCTTTAGTTGTATTATAAAAATATGACTTGTATATCAAACTATGGTTTCATAAATAGTGTAAAAATGAGTAAAAGAGAAATAAAAGTCAACTTAAAGAAAAATATTAATAGGACAGGTCAGTGATTGCTAATAAAAATAGAACTCTAGCTACATATACATAATTTTAAATTTTCCGGTAGCCACATTTAAAAGAAAAAGGAACAGGTGAAATTAATATGTAATTTGTTTAACCTCTTGTATTCAAAATATTATCAACATATAGTTAATATAAAAGTTATTAATGACATATATTATCTGTATTTTGTAATTCCAGTATGTCTCCATTTGGACTAGACGTGTTTTAAGTGTTCAATAACCAACTGTGGTGGGTGGCTCCTGTACTGGACAGCACTGATCTAGAACATCATCATGGCAGACAGTTCTGTGGTAGATTGGACCTCATAGGTGCTAAGTCACAATGGTATTGAGTATGATTAAGATGCTATCAAGAATGGTATGAAGGTGTGGTATTGAGCCTAGCTTTAATTTCCTCTGTGTGGATAAGGTGCATGGAAATGGAAAGGTGCTCCGATAAAATGGTCTCCCCTTATGTAGAATGGAGTAGGACTGGATCCCTGTACTCTTGAAGGAAGGAACTGCTTTTGACTTTTCTAGCATGGGCAAGGGGAATGCACTGGGGCTATGACTAGTGGGATCCTTATGCAGATTGTTGCCTTGGGGACCTGAAAGACGGTGGAAATTGAGTGGGTTTGGATTCATGGTAATTGTGAGGCTGTTATTGAAAGAAAAAGAGTATTTTTTAAAACCCCACATAATCATAACTGTGGAAGGAGAGAGCCAAGTTTACCAGCTCAGTATCTGCCAGGTTTTGTATTTGGGGGGAGTCTCCTTGAGGAATCATGCCTGCTGGGTAGGGTCTGCTATGTCTGGATGCCATGAACTTTGTAAAGTTGGATCTGCTCATTCTACCTCCTGTGGCAAATGTCATTCCTTTCTAGTGCCTTGTTATGGAAGCTACTGCTAATTCTGACCAGTCTGTTAGGAAAGATGCCGTAACTCAGGGAACTATACTATTGGGCAGTTGCAATGTGTTCTGGAATGGTTCTGGCCCTCTTGTTCTAAGTCCATTTTGAGAGAGCTGGTGTTGGATATAAAAAGCCTTACTGGGCAAGACCACTACCCAGCATCAGCGTCAGGACTCACAGGACAAGTCCTTGCCCAGACCAGGTTGACCCCAAACCAATTACCAGTCTTCACCTTTAGACAAAGTCCTTAAGAGTTGACTATTCAAGAGAACAGTTGACTATTCAAGAGAACAGAGGAGAGGGGCAAGGGAGAGGGGAAGGGGGAATAAGAATAAAGATATGTCATGTACAGGAACCTAATAACCCCAATTAATGTGCACATTGTAGGCTATAATATGAGCTAGGACAAAATAATAACAACATGAATGAATAATGAGCAGGAGAACAGGAGGAGGAGGGAGGGAAGGGGTCTAAAAAATAGAGAAAGAATCATGCTATAATATGTACATGTAACCAATCCCCCAAGATGATTATAAACTACATGAACAGCAAACATATAAATAAAATTTAGAACAAATATTTGACTGTTGGTTTAACAAGCCAACCAGTGTGGTGTTCTGGTTGCTGTGGTAGATATTTTGGATTAACTTGTTTTCAACTCAGTTTTTTTGTCCTTGCCTTTTTTTTGGCCCACTTTCCATATTATTGCTGCTGGATTTTATATGAGCAGCTTTAATCCCTTCTGAAAGGAGAAGGTACATAAATGAACACCTGAAGATAATGAATACAGAGCAAAAATGCCTTTGCAGCTGGAGCCTTTCTCCAAGCATCTGAAGCCCTTTAAGCAGTGTTCTTTAAAACACCTTAATATATGCCTTTAACTTGAAATAACCATCAGAATTTTGAGCTGGGCAAAGTAGAATTTTCCCACTGTGCTTATTTTTTTAAAAAACCTCTGCTCCAATGGGATTCCTGTGTGTTCTCTTCTTTTAGCACTAACTGTGCATTTTCAGCACTCCACGGACTAGAGGGAAATAGCATCGTGCATGTAATGTCACCTCTGAAGAGGGTCTGCTTTATTCTGCCATATTAATTGTGTGTGTTCAGTTTTCCTGAATACCAGTCAGGGAGGACAACTGGTGGTGCAATTGTATGCCAGTCTTCACTGAAAGCACTTCTTGCACTTGGGTCATTTTTACCCCACCTGAGATATGTGCTATGATTAAAATTTAACTCATCATTTTCATCAGCTCTATAACCAATATTACTTAACCAGTCTTAGTTTTATCTTCAGATCAAAAGCTTTTTAAAGAAATTTCTAGTTCTAATTGCAGTTTTCTTACTGCAGAAGAGATTTCTGCTCCCTTTTTTCCCTCTTCACCCACCTAAATTTCCAATTGATTTTATTATTGTCATCAGTCACAATCTTTTGCTAAAGAATAATTATTAATTATCCATTAATTTTTACATATTCGTAGACTCCTGAGATAAGATTAATCCTGTTTATAGAACAATGATTAAGTAAGAGAAATGGACTGTTTCACCATACCTTGTTCAGCTTTAATCTTAGTTGTTTCATTTTCTCTGTTTCCACCAAGGGGCCTTAGGGGACTCACTACCTTTCTACTGATGAGTGTTGAATGTCTTTCGTTGTACCTAATTTTATCTTTACTGCTTAGAAACTAAAATATTTCTTTCCTCTTTGACATGTAAAGATGATTTAAGAGCAAGTTCCTCTTACAATCAGTACAATCAGGAGATAAGGTACAACTTTCCATGGAGATGGAATTGTTTTAGATCTAAACTGTTCCATAGGATAGATAGCCATCAGTCGCAGGTGGCTATTGAACACTGAGTAACTGAATTTTTACTTGTATATTTTTGTTTGTTTTGTTTTGTTTTGTTTTGTTTGAGAGAGGGTCTGCCTATGTAGCTCAGGCTGGCGTCAAGCTAACATTTCTCCTGCCTCAGGCTCTCTACTGTTGCTGTTACAGGGATGCACCACGACACACACCTTTTATCTAATTTTGAAAAGTTGAAACTTGAATATCCACATGCTATAGTGGCTCCTGTTTTGGGCCTATGCAGCTAACTAGATGTTCACTAACCATGCCAGATTAGGATCAGAAAAAAAAGTTTTTTATCTCAAGCATATTACTTCAAACTCATCTATTCTTTTTGTATTTTATTTTAAGAGAAAAAAATAAAATTTCAAAATAAGATAATAGAGTAACAATGGTTAGTACATTATATGTTGTTATCTTTAAATTAGTTATTCATAGTACAAGATATAAACATTTAATTGTTCAAACAATTTTAGCACAAACCTTTCTTTTCGATGAACTAAATTAGTAGTATACCTATCTTGGTTGTTTGTGAGTGTGTGTGTGTTTGTGTGTTTTTCTTTTCCTTTCCTTCTTTTCTCCTTCCCCTATCACAGTTTCTCTTTCGTTTTGAACCATTTCTTCTCATTTTACAGTATTTGTTGTACACTTTGGATCTTATTTATTTTTTCAGCTTCTTCTTCTAGGGAGACAATATGATATTTACACATGTGAATCTGGTTTATTTCATTGAGCATGGTCTCAAGTTGCATCCATTTATCTAAAAAAAAGTCTAGTTTATCCTTCTTTGTGGCTGAGTAGTACTCCACTGTGTAAAAATACCACATCTTTTTTATCCATTTCTCAGTTGATGGGCATTTGGATTTTTTGCAAGATCTAGCTATTACAATTTGTGCTACCATAAACATGGATGCACATATATTGTTATGGTACCATGTTTTTAATTATGGGAAGATAACCAGAAGGGTAATAGCTGCGTCAAATGGGACCTCCAATCCTAGTTTTTTGAGAAATCCCCACATTGATTTCCACAGTGATTGCACCACTCTACACTCCCACCAACAGGGGAGAAGGGCTACTTTTTCCCCACAGCCCCTCCAGCATTTGTTATTGGTTGATTTCTTGATAATAGTCATTCTTTCCAGGGTGAGATGGAATCTCAGCATTGCTTTAATTTGCATCTCTTGAAGGACTAGTGATGTTGAACCTTTTTCCATATAATTATTTGCTCTTTGTGTTTCTTCATCTGAGAAGTGTGTATTTATCTCAGATACCCATTTTTTGATTGGGTCTTTAAATTTGAGAGGTCTGGGGGTTTTTTTTAGTTCTTTGTATGTTTTCAATAGTAATCCTTTGTCTGAAGAACAGCTGGCAAACAGTTTTTCCCACATTATAGATTGTCTCTTCACTCTGTTGGTAGTTTCTCTTGCTGAAAAATCTTTCTAATAAGATGAGATCCCAGTTGTTAATTCTTTGTGATAGTTTCTGTGCAGTTGGGATTTTATTCATAAAGTCTTGACTTACACCAATGTCTTCAAGAGTTTTACCTAACCTGTTTTCCAGAAGATTTAATGTTTCTGTTTTACTATTTAGATTTTGTTCCATTTCGAATTTAGTTCAGTGGATGGTGAAATTTAGGGGTCCAATTTTAATGTTCAACATGTGCAAAGGCAGTTTTTCCAGCACCATTTATTAAAGAGGCTGTCTTTTAGGCTAGGGATATGGCTCAGCAGCACAGCACTTGCCTGGCAAGCACAAGATCATGAATTTGATTCCTGGTTCAAAAATAAAAGAGGTTATCTTTCTTCCAGTGACTGTGTTTGGCACCTTTGTCAAAGATAAGATGGCTGAGTATGTCTGGAGTTGTTTCTGCATCTTCGAATCTGTTCCATTGATCTTTGGCTCTGGTTTTGTTTTGCTTTGGTTTGGTTTGGGTTTTTTGCCAGTACCTCGTTGGTTTGTTTTGTTTTTATCACAGTACCTTTATAATGTAATTTACAACTCAGAGATTGTGATGCCTCTGGCTTGCCTTTGTTGTCCAGTATTGCCTTTGCTATTCTAGGTTTCTTCTGGTTCCAAATGAATTTTACGATTGTTTTCTGTAATCTGTGAAACTCATCTAGTCTTGATTGCCCCTGTATAAGCTTTTTTATTTGGCACTTTTCTTCTACCAGTCTTTCATACTTGTCAGCCACCAAGAACAGAACTGGTGATTAGCTCCTGTGGTTCATATCTCGTCTATAAGGTGATGATGAAACTAGTAGACAAGACTTATTTCTGGTTCCTGTTGGCCCTGGGATGCCCATAGTCAACCAACCCCTCTCTGTCCATGTCTTAGCTTTTTAGGCTGGCACTACTAAACAGTAAAAACTAAAACCAACATCATTGGTCACACAATTTGGTAGGAGAAACTGGATTGACATACAAGGTATTAGCAAACCATAAAATGAACCTAATAGCTATTTAGGATTTTGGGGAGCTGTAGGGAGACCTTTTCCTACAAATAAGTTGAAAGGGATGTTGCCACGTACCTGGACTATGAGCATAAGCCAGAGAACCCTGTAGCAAGACCTGAGGTTGGTGAAGGCATTTGGAGGCATCGAGGACCACAGCTGAATTAATCATGTTCCCTATTCTGTAGGATGTGTTCACTGAAGTAGATAAGTCCCAGCTCTCTCATTTCAGCTTGCTCCTCACAAACTGACTGTAGACATTGGCTCATAGAACTGCATTGCTCATCTGTAAATGAGATGGGCCGCTAAGTTACTGGTGCATTTCAGTTCTGTGATGCTATGGTCCCCCACAGGTGGCCCAGAAAGTAGAAGAAAAGATGTGGATGGTCGTCATTTTTGCTGTCAGGAGCACCAGCCATACAGCACTGAATCACCCTTCCCTCATTATAGCCAAACCCAGAGGTTCTGCTATCCTTCATCTTTTGAACCTCATCTGTGTGGTCAGTGCATTGAGTCAGACACTTAACTAGCACTGTAAGAATGTTTGAGATCTCTGTCCTTCTGTCTATATCACCTCCCCTGTCATGAATCCATCATGTCACTCTTGTTTTAATCGCCTTTGATGTCTGCCTAGCACTTCATAGAGAGTATAATCTAAACTGCTAATGAGGTTTCCAAGTATTTTTGGATGGGACTCCTCACCCTTCAAGTTCCCTCTTGCTGGTCAGTGACTACCAGCTTATAATGCTCAGTACACTTTGCACCCTCTTGCACCTCATGACTATGTACATGCTACTCCCTTTGGCCAGAATTCCCTTCTCTTCATCTTTGTGTACCCTGTTCATCTTTCTTTACTTGGCTTATACCTCACTGCCTCCCTGACCACCACCCTTTCATGTTTGCCCCTTTACTCTTTCATTTTCAATTACAGTGTTGATTATGCTCATACATAATAATGTGCAAATGCAATTGGGATTCGAATTTGGAAATTACAGTGTACAAATCTTAAATACATAATCTGATTAGTTAATTTTTTAAAATTTTTTTGTACTGGAGATCAAACTCACAACTGTACACTTACAAGGCAGGTGCTTATGCTAAATCCCCTTCCCAGTCTGATTAATTTTTAATGTATAGATCTATGTAACCAACACCTAAATCAAAAAGTTAAATATTTCCACTACCCAAATGGTTCCCTCATGCCTCCTCCTAATTAGCATCATCAAAGATAACCATTTTTCTTATCTCTTTTCACTATAGTTTTGCTTATTTTTTGAACCTTATTAAAATATATTCATATACCATATGAAAAGTTCTCCCGGGCCAGAGGTTTAGCTCAGCAGCATAAAAGCCTGCCTGGAAAGTGCAAGGTTATGAGTTCAACCCCTGGTACCAAGAAAAGAAAAGAAAAGAAAAGAAAAGGAAAAGAAAAGTTCTCCCTATAGCTTCCCCTTATCTTTATTGTGATAAAATTATAGAACATAAAATTTGCTATTTTACTGCTTAGGAACAGACACTTCACAGAGGAAGAAATACAAATGATCAACAGATGCAGGAAAACATGTTCAACATCTCTGGCCATTAGAAAAATGCAAATTAAAACAACTCTTAAGATTCTGTCTTACTCCAGAAAGAATAGCAATCGTTAAGAAATCAAACAATAGAAATACTAGAATGGTTGTGGTGAAAAAAAAAAAAGGAGCTCTCTTTCATTGTTGTTGGGAATGTAAATTAGTACAGTCATTATGGAAATTAGTGTAGAGATTTCTCAAAAACTGAAATTAGAAATTCTGTATGACCCTGCTATATCCCACTGCTAGATATCTTCCTCAAAGAGCTTAACTCGTCATACTACAGCAATACATGCATACCAATGTTTATAGCAGCACAATTTGTAATAGCTAAACCCTGGAAACAGTCTGTATATCCATCCACAGATGATTGGACAAAGAAAATGTATCTCTATATATGATAGAATACTACTCTGCTATAAAGAATGACAAACTTGAGACATTTGTGGGAAAATGAACGCACCTGGAAAACAGTGTTGAATGAAATAAAGCAGACACATAAGCTTAAATACCATACGGTATTTGAGTAAGGCAAAGCAAAAACAAAGAGAATAATAAAGGATGGATAGAAGGGGCAAAGGGATGAGTCTTTTTGCAGTAGAGAAGTAATCCAAGGGAACAAGGGCAAGGAGTGAGGAGGAAGGTGAAATCAGTAAAATAAAGATAAGCCATATACAGGAACCTAATAACCTCAGTGATTGTGAACATATGCCATACCATGAGCTATGATTAGTAATATCAACAAGAATGAAAGTAGAGATGGGGGGATTAGAAGAGGAGGAAGGGAGGGAGGGAAAGAAGAGGATTAAAAAGAAATAAACTGTCTCGTATACATGTACCTGCTACCCAAGATGATTGTAAACCACATGTACTGCAAACGTGTACTAATCAGATCTTTAAAAAGTTTAAAATATGCTATTTTAACCATTTTAAGTGTACAGTTTAGTGACATTAAGTACATTCATGTTGTTGTGCTTCTATTACTACCAGCCATCTCCAGAAGTTTTCTGTCATATATATCTTCATATGTGCGCACACACACACATGATTTCCACTCAGCTTTATGTCTGTAAGATAAACTATGTTGATACAGGTGCCAGTGGTTCCTTTCTTATTTCTGAATAGTATTAAATTGTGTACCTATACAACAATTTGTTGTACCCATTCTCTTGCTTATGGACAATTGCATTATTTTCCATTTCTTATTCCTCCAATTAAAACTACCATGAGAGTGATGCTTGTGTAAATGTCTGTGTAAATACGTTTCTGTTAAGATATATACCCAGGAGTGGGATTACTGGGTCATAAAATAGGCATATATTTAGCTTTATCACATAACAACAAATCTTTTTACAAGGTGGCATTTGTGTATGCCTATTGCTGTTGTGACAGATTATCACAAATTTAGTGCCTTAAAGCAGAATATATATGTTATCTTTTAATTCTAGAGGAAAAAAACCCGAAATCCTTTGTTCTGTTTTGTTGTGTTTAATTTTACCCTTTTGATATAATTGCATGTATATTTGAGTGGGTAAGATGGATGACCATATTGCTGTTTTAGTCAGATCGTGGAGCAGAACTGTTAACAGTCTCGCTGTTTGAATGTCTACTTTACATGTTTTAACTTTGTAATTTGAACAACTATTTCCAAGAAGTCAGTATGTAATTTGTCAAGTAATAATTTCTTAGGATTTTTTGTTGTTGTTCTTTTCCTTTTTTCCTTGGAATTCTGTATTGTTGCTACCCTTTATTCTGTTTTGTTTTGCTTTGGTTTTTTTCTCTTTAAATAAAATTAAAAAAAAAAAATCCCAGATGTGAGCCAAGCTTTTCTGAGAAGTGTCTAGGGGAGAATCTGTTTTCTTGTGGCACCTTCTTACACTTTCACAACCAGGTTAACAACTTTGTATTCTGTCTCCAACCTCTATAACCATTGGCACATGCATTCATTCTCACTAATTCTTCCACCTCCCATGTAATGACCTCAGGCTCACCTGGGAAATCCTGGAAAATCTCTCTGTCTCAAGAGCCTTAGCTTAATCACGTCTGCAAAGAAAGGGCTTCTTGTCACATAAAGTAACATTCATAGGTTCTGGAGACTGGAATATAGTCATTCAGTTGGGGGAGGGATTATTTTGCCTGCCACATGACTGTACCATTTTATTCCTGTGAGAGTTCCAGTTCCTCCACATTTTTGTCAGTACTGGTATTGGCAGTCCTTTTAACTGTAGCCATTTTAGTGCGGGTATGAAGGCACACGCATGGTTACCACCTCAGGCAGTGTGTCCTTCATTGTTCCAGTGATAGCTTTACTGCACCTTACCTATATTGTGTTATGAATATTTGTTTATATAGCTCAATCTTATCCCAGTCAAGCACTGCTTCATGAAGCAGAGATTATATAATAGCAACCAAGAAGCATTTATTAAATCAACTAAGAGCTGACTGAGAGACAGTTTTCAGTGGAGAACCAAGCCCTAAAGATGTAAATGCAAGTCTATGCTAACAGTCTTGCCTCTGTCTCAGCTCCAGGATCTCAGGCAGGTTCTCTCCAACAACAATAGGAATAGAGCATAGAACTTTGCTTTTAGCTTTTTCAGGCTTGTTGTGTTTCCCAAGATAGTTAATCTTTAAGTGCGTAATGCCTGTGAAGAGATTTGGGCCTCATATCCTAAGGATGTGGGTTGGAAATGACTTCACTGTGTTTGCAAATGAGAGGAGAATGAGTTTCTGGCAGTCTTCTTGGACTTTTTGCAGGGACACAAGTTTGTCTTGTCCTGGGATTCAGCTCATATGGCAACAAAATGCAGCTTCTCACTTACACAAAAGAAAGACTTGAAGGTAAGTAGTGCCTTCAGGACCTCAGGGACTATTGTGTGTGTAGACTTAAACTTGCCATGGAAACTTGAGACCAGAATGTTTGAGGCCCAAAGTCAGAGTAAAAATTAGTTTTCAATGCCTCTGGATGTAGGCTGGTGGGCATATATGTCTTGATGCTAGAAAGAGCAACCCAGAAGTTGAGATGAGTAGTTGTCAAAAGGCAGACAAAATTATGGCTTCACTGGAAATATCCCTATTTGAATAACCACCTTCTACATTCTGTTTGACTCCCTAGGATACTTCGCTGGGCACACACCTGGTTTCACAAGGGCTATAAGGTTTCTGGTCCTCCCTCTTATCTTTTGTGGCTGCTGAGGTGTTGGCAGTGCTCCTATGGCTTGCAATTACTTTGACCTTCTGTGGTGTGGCATATGTGAAACCTTACAGGTGTGGGGGAGGACTTCCTCAGCCCTCACAGGTAAACCTGTCTTTTTTTAAAATTGAGATCAGGCTGTTTAGTATTTGGATTGAGAGGGAGTCAGTCTTTGGAGAAAAGTATTATCTCAGAGTAGGAGTTTCCTGTGACAGGCCTGTGCAGGGCTTATTGGCTTCCAATTAAAGTTACTGTCCACATCACAGCTTTAGTGATTTCAATAATTAATCAATGTATGTGATTCATAACCTGATATAAAACAAGCCAGCCATGGCAGAGTGTAGGTATGAAGGGACTTAAGTCATGTGGCAAGTTAACACACCACAAGAGCTGAGATGGCTCAATAAGGCTATGGCTGCGTGTGTATGGAAGCCAGGTGATTTCTTAGACATCCACTTGTATCTACTGGATCTGAAGTGCAGAGGTCATGTGGCTACATTCATGCTGAGAACTATCCCTCCAGGATTCTTGCAGGCTCCTCTTTTACTCACCTTATCTTGGTTCAAAGAGGCTGAGGGGATAAGCACCTTCCTGGCAAATGCAAGGTCCTGAGTTAGACTCTTGGTACCACAAAAAAAGAGGTTGAGGGATTGACCTTTTGGAATTACCCTCTGTGAATCAGTGAACTCCGTGTCTAGAGGGGATTTTTTTTCTTTTTTCCTTGCAGAAATAGGGTTTGAACCCAAGGAATTATCATGCTAGGCAAGTGCTCTACCTCTGAGCTATATCCCTAAAAATTTATTTAGAGACAGGGTCTTGCCAAGTTGTCCAACATGCCCTTAAATGTGGAATCCCCCTGCCTCAGCCTCCCAAGTATAAACTACCATGCCCAGCAGGCCTGGAGTGGATCTTAAGAGAGAATGTGGGGTGAGCTCCTCCTTTTTAAGCAATTGGGTCTTCACTTTTTCCAAGGTAGACATTGGATCTCCACTGGACATTTTCTCAGGCTGAAGGGGCACCCCTCACCTCCTGGGTTAGAAGGTTCTTTATGTTGAAATAAATGTCTCCTTTTGCTATACCCTTTGTAGGCCAGTAGGATGAACACTTGGCATCCTTTTTAAAAAACCTCCCAGTCTAAATTCCTAAACTTAAAAACACCTAGCATGCCACATAACTCTCTTTGCTTACTAAAAGCCGAGTGTAGGTTCCACAGTTCCAGAAAATCAGATGATTTTTCTCTTAAGGTCTGGGCCAGTGTGTAGGTCAACACACCTAGCACTGTGTGTCAAGTTGGAGCAGGGGGAAAAAATAAAGAGTATTCCTCTCTTCCTCTGTCTGTGAGAAAACAAACTACACAGAATGGGAAGAGAAAGTTCACCTAGGACAATGAGAACCAGGACCTGGATTCTGACATGCTTATAGGAAGAAGCAGAGGAATGCTATCAGTTGCATAACTTCCAAATGGAGAACAATTATGTATTTTAAAATTTCAGTTTATAGGGCTATGGTTGTGGCTCTTGCCTAGCATGTACAAGGCTCTGGTTTCAAATCCTAGCATAGACTTCAAAGCTATGAGATGGGGACTCATGCTTACCATAAAATCTTATATACTCTTATCAACTCTCATACTAGGGAGACTATACGGTATTTACACATGTGAGTCTGGTTTATTTCGCTTATGAGTATGGCCTCAAGTCGTATCCATTGAAGCCTTTCAATATTTTCATTCATCAGTTGGAATGGTCTTATTCTGTTTTGTTTCACTATATCATGCATGATGGTATGAACAGCTGTTTTGAAGAAAACAAAACATTATGACAGCTATTGCTGATTTAATATCATCCTTCTTAGAAGTCCTACCATGCTTCTATTCTACTACCATTGGTTCTATCTATCACATTGTGTCTTACTGGGATTTGAATATGTGTGATAGTATAAACAAAATTTTTTTATCGAAAATGAGATATTATAATACCCATTGATCATTCTCTGTTATTCGGTTCAGAATGCCCTGTAATTCTTTTACTCTTTGAATGGTTTTATACTATTTAGTTATGTTTGATATTATTGTATTTGAAACTATGCTCAACTATAGCAGAGAAAGAGATATTGTGATAGCTACTGTTAATGTCTGGTTGTTTTAATGTAAAGTACTGTGTTGCCTATGTTGTCCTGTTCTGATCTGCTCTGTTCTGCCCTCTTTTGTTTTATTCTCTTTAAAATAAAATTTAAAAAAAAGAAATTTATCATCAAAAAAAATCCTAGCATAGAAGGACAAGAATAAGAACAAGAATTATTATTTCAATACGTAAATTAATCTCTGAGTAGGAGAAAAAAAAACATTTCTTTGCAGAAACTAAAGTATATGGCCTAAGATATGGGCCTCCAATAAGTATATGCTGAGTACCTGGCAGTGCTGACCTGATAACCACAGGACACCCAAGTGCAAGAGGCTGTCCCTCCCCAAAATAATCACCTGCTGTGGGGACTTACACATGGGCAATAACTTGACTTCATGCCTCCAGCCACAGTGAACTGTGTGTTCATCTGTGACCAATTTTTGTATTTCCATTAATACTACTTTTCTGTGTTTCACTTAGAGTGTATCAATTAAAATCTATGTTAGTAGGTCACAAGCACTTTGGAAGCCAAAAACTGTATATATCAATAACGTATACAAGTGTACATGTCTCAAAAATATTTTATGTCTATATGCATTAGTCTGGAACCCTGAACTTAATACAAAAATAAGGATAAGCACATCACCTACTTCATGGAACACTACTTATGTGTAAGGCACTATACTAAATATATATAACCTAATATAACCCTTGTGTCAGCCCCATGAGGAGTTTCAGTTACTGTCCCCATCTTACAAGTAAAACAACTGAGACCAGAATAGGCCTCAAAGCTAGTTAATAGTCAAGCTAGTATCTGATCAGATTAAGGTGTTAAGTCATAAACTCTTGACCAAGAAAGAGGTGGCAGGGCTACCATATGGGCAGTTTATGCAAATAGAGAAGTTTATGTCTGTATCATTCTGAATGAGAGAAAGCAATGGAGGCTTAGGGTTTCTGGGGAGAAGCAGTGACAAGCTTTGGGAAGTTGAGGAGAGGGATGCATGGTGGGCAAAGGTTGCCTTACCAGAGAGATAAAATCTCTTGGGTAATCATTCTTAGATCTTCCCTAGGCCAGTTTTAGGCGGATGGGGTGGGAGCTCAAGAAATAAAGTACATGTATCTTTTACTTTACTTCATTAATATAGATACAGGGAAATTGCTTTTATAAAAGGGCAGGTTTTTCAGAGCTGTTTCTCTCTCTAGTTTCTCTGAATAATTATGCCAAAGAAATATATTTTGGGGTGGCATATTCTGAGGTTCCACAATATTAGTTTTGGATCCTTAGAGGTATGGCCCTAATTTTTAAATGTTTTTCATAAACTTTAACACTTTACCCATTTTTAAGTGTATGGTTCATTGTTGTTAAGTATATTTGCCATGTTGTATAACCATTACCACTATTTCAAGAACTTTTTCATCAAAACAAACTTTTTTGTGTTGCAGTACATTTACTGTGGGAAATTGATACATGTACATAACACATCTTATGTTTTTGTTCCTTACCCCTCCCACCCTTCTCTCCTCCTTCAATTCTGCGTCCCCTTCCCATTTACAAAAGTGTTGTTTCCATTTATTCAGTTCTTTTTTTACATCCTTTTCCTTTTTCTTTCTTCACCTCTCTCCATCTTGTTTCCTCTTCTCACTTGAAAAAGATCTCTGTACTTCCCATTATGTATCTTTTATTTTGCTCTTTATTTACATCCAAACAGAAAATTTTATATCCCTTAAAAAAGCAACTCACCATTCTGCCTCTTCCTAATCAATTACTCTTGTAACCACTTTTCTACTTACATCCCTATAGATTTGCCTATTCTAGGTGCATCATACCAGTAATCCCTGTTACAGAATTTATTAGCATCTCATTCCTTTTCAAAGCCAAATAATATTTCATTGTATGGATTTACCATGTTTGGTTTATCCATCTGTCTGTTAGTGGACAGTTGGGTCACTTTTCGCTTTTGGCTGTTATAAATAATGCTGCTATGAACGTGGGTATGCAGATATCTCTTTGATATCTCTTTGATATCTCTTTGCTTTCAACTCTTTAAAGTATGTGCCCCAAACTGGAATTGCTGGATCATATAGTAATTGTTTTGGGCCCTGAGGATTAAGAAAATACTTTAAAAAGCAGCCAGTGACACGTGCCTGAAATCCTAGCACTTGGGTAGCCGAGGTGGGAGGATTGCTGTGAGTTCAAGGCCAGCCTAAGCTATATAGCAAAGCCCTGTCTTAAATCCCCCCTCAAAACAAAAAGCTTTTAAACGTATTATCAAGATACAATTCAAATAACCATAAATTTTACTCTTGTATATTTCAGTGCCTTTTTAGAATATTCTGAAGATTACGTAGTTGTTCCACTAGGCACTAATTTTAATTGCTTCTTAGAACTAGAGAGGAAGAGAGAGAATCTTATGACTGTGTTTTTGGGTTTTGGGTTTTTTTGTACCTGAGATCAAACTCACAACCTAGCGCCCTCTGGGCAGGGGCTTATGCCCCTGAGCTAAATCCCCAGCTCCAAGAAAATCTTGAAGGTGGCTGAGAGAAGCTTACAAGATGAGACTTTTTTCCCAATATATATTTTTGTTAGTGCATATTAGTTTTACAAAATACAGTAATTCGTTTTGTAGCACGAGGCTTTTCAAAAAGATTATTTGTACCAAAATCCTTGAAATGCTACATAATCATGAGCAGCAATAGTCTGCTCACCATGAGGCTTTCAGACTTGAATTTCAGAAATGTTCCCCTGTTCCCCTGTTACCTGACATATTTTCAGCTACTCATGAGGCTTTCTTTTATGGAACAGAATGTTGAAGAACCTCACAAATGGGTCAGACTCCCCAGCGATACTCTGGAAGCCTGGCTCTAAAGGCACACACAGGCCTTAATGTTGTATTTGTTTTGCCACACAGCCTTTCTGGTTTAAACCTGCTCTGTTTCTTCTCTGGTTTTGATCCCAAATTCTGCAGCTACTTAAGTTTGTATATTTACAAACATATGCCTTAAATATTTACTATAAATGCCTTAAATATTTGATTTGCAGACTCAGCTTACTCTGCTTTGGAGCAAAAAATAAAATCCATTCCCTTTTGTTACTAAGTGCCATTCATATATACCAGGGTGGTCTGGTTTTCCCTTTTTCTCTTCAGGTAGTTGTGGTTTTAACAGTTTATGTTTTTTAAAAAATTTTTTTTATTTTATTTTAAAAGGGAGTAAAATTAAACACAACAAAACAGAACAGAACGGGACATAAGAAAGCATAAATTTCCTTTGTTCTGCCCTCTTTTGTTTTATTTTCTTTAAAATTAAAAAAGCATAAATTTCAAAGCTAGACAACTAGAGATCTTCACTATCTGTCATATTGT